>JAODUO010000225.1:265000-315000 GCA_025642075.2 Ridgeia piscesae | reverse complement strand
ATATATATATATATATATATATATATATATTGTAGCTTTGCAACATTTTGTTGGAAACTCACAGGTGTAACGTAACCAAGAGTAGTTCCTTGAAAATGTTTTATCTCTCTCTCCACATCACAATAAGATGCATGTTCCTTGACGATGTCTTTTACATTTAACTCCTCCGTCACTAAGTTCCTCTGGATTACATTCTCTGTTGCCAGCTTCACCTGAAACATCAGCAACAAATGTGTTACAAACACGCATGATATGTTTGATTCATAACCATGCAGTACTGGTTAAAAAAATACTTAAGGTTTTGTTTTAATAATCTTAAAGTAATGCAGACGGTTACAATGACAAATCTATCACCACATCAGCAGGGTATATTCATCTTAAAAGTAAATTCACCAGTTTTATTAAACATTAATTTTTAGACCCACATCAAAAACAGTGTATCTCTGTCTGTGTGTCTGTTGGTCTATTGGTCTGTCGGTCTGTCGGTCTGTCGGTCTGTCGGTCTGTGGACCCATATCTCTGTCAGTTTTGTATGTATTGGGTTGAGATTTTGCATGTGATCTAGTGGAACCATGCAGCTGGTTTGTAGGTTTAGATTTTACAATTTTTTCTGGGGGTGGAAAACATGGAGCCTGGCTCAATATGTGAGAAGTCTATGCTCAATATTTCATAAGTATATGCTCAATGTTTCATAAGTCTATGCATGGATTCTGCCACACATTACTATTTTGTTGCATCATGACATGACTGTGCAACGTAATTCTGGGACATACTAAAACAATGTCAGGTCATTTTGTAAAGTTTCAGTCGGTGACTGCCTTTTCACAAGCATCACTGGGTTACTCAACTAGTTATTTATAAATAAGATGAGAAGATGAATCAGGTGATGCATACAACAGTTGTTTTCTTCTTCTTTCCTCTGTCATTCTTCGACAATGTGCCAGTGGTCCCCAGCATCAGTAGAGTTAAGATGCACAAGAGGAAGGCAGAGCTAGCAACACGAGCCACCCTCATTCTAGATCAGGTACTTCAACAATGCTGCTGAAACATAAAACCCCATCCATGACGCCAGTTTAGTCAGCTGGTATTAATTGCCATGATTTGAACCATACTCTCGATGAAATGCCGTGAACTGGATGTAATTCAACAATCCAGTATATTGCTACTGAAGATCTGAAGTGAAAGTGGAGGTTGTTGTTGCCTTGCTAGAGATCTAAAAGGAAAATCCAAAGGCAACACTATCACACATATTCCGGGAGTCCAGGTTCACAAAGATCTGTGAGTGTTGGCAGCTAAAGAACTGGTAGCATTAACATTCTTCACGTTGCTCATTTTTAGTCACTGGCAATTTATTTGTTAATTCAATAAATCAAGGCTCAGGGTATTTCCCGAGCTGCTTGATAAATAAGAAGTAGTCGAGTCCTTATTTCCCGAGCTGCTCAATAAATAAGAAGCAGTGCAGTCCTTATTACTCTAGCAGCTCGAGATATAACGTGAAGTCAGAAAATAGCGGCAACTTGGGTCGTTATTTGTCGAGCAGCTCGAGAAATAACGCAGACTCATCTTGTTATTTGTCGAGCAGATCTTGGCGTGCATGCATGGGCTCTTACAAATGTTTTCATGCCGTTTACATGCACATACTAGTTGTTAGTACTTAGTCAACACTGTTTGTATTTATCACTTCTTAAAGAGAAGCAACAAGTTTTCTTATTTATCGAGCTACTTGAGATATAACACCGACTTTGCTCGTTATTTGTTGAGCAGATCTGGGCATGCATGAATGGGCTCTTACACATATTTGTGTGCCGTCTACGTGCATATACTAGTTGTTTGTAGTAAATGCAATGCCGTTGGGCCATTTCCTGTTTGTATTTAACAGTTCTTATGAGAAACAAGTTTTCTAGCCATCGAGATGTTTGAGAAATAATTTATCGAGCAGCTTGAGAAATACCTAACCAAGTTGGCGTACATTATATCTTGAGTAGCTCAATGGCTAGAAAACTTGTAGTTCACTTCAGGATACAAGCAGGAAATGACCTAACAGCATCACATTTACTAAAAAAGAATAATATATATATATATATATATATATATATATATATATACCACATACATGCCACGAACATAGCATCACTAAGAGAATATGCATGCACGTTCAAATCAGCTCGACAAATAATGAGCCAAGTCGACGTTATTTCTCGAGCAGCTCGATGAAAAAGAAAACTCAATAGGACATATTTCTCATCAGAACGGTTAAATAGACAGGAAACGTTCTAGCAGCGTTACATTTACTGTAAACAGTTAGTTTGTCAACTTAGATGGCATAAAACTACTCCTAAGTTCATGCGTATGCATATCCAGATCTGCTCGAGAAATAACGTTAACTCGGTCCCTTATTTCTCGAGCAACTCAAGAAATATCGAAGTCAGTCCCTTATTTCTCGAGCAGCTCGAGAAATAAGGTGACGTCGGGCTGTTATTTCCCGAGCAGGTCACTAAATAGCCAGTCCCATACACAATGATATAATTTATAAAGGAGTAGAATGATTGAAGTCACAGTGAGTGATACTGAACAGGTCGCCAATACCAATGGGTTATGCAAAAGCCAATGGCAATATCAATGTGAGTTAGAGGAAATGATTCGTAGTGTGCTGTGCTAAACTTAAAACTGTACTATAATTTTTACAACTGGGTATCATGCGATTCACGCCAATAACGCACTGAATCTTTGTGGTGTATGTGGCCCGTTACGTTAGCCTGTTTGTACCGTCTACAGTATTACACTTGTCATCAGTAGTGTATACTACGGTACGGCTGAGCTTGAGAGCTGAGCGTCAGCTATATTGCCTATAAACTACAACGAGTCAACGGAGCTATCCCGAGTCTCCACCGACACCGTGACACGGACTGACAGCACTACCGCTGCATCGTGAAACACTGCGCTAACGGTCTCGATTATTAAAAACAGCGAGAAGCTTAGGTAACAATAACAAACTTGGTATTGTGGATATCGTACTTAGTAAATACATGCAGCAATATTGACAACAAATCCCTCAATTTTTTTCAAGCCACAAAAACGCATAAATACGCCACCTGCCGGAGTTTAATCTTGGCTTGACAAATTGTCCGTTAGAAGGCGCCACGATTTTACAAGACGAACGCTGGCAAAACCCCATACTTGAAAGACAATGGAAATTTCTTCTTTATTGTTTTAATACATTTGGCTTTTTGTATACTCTCTTTTTATTTATTTATAATCTCCTTTGTTTCTTAACTATTTTAATTTTATGTTTCCTACAACAATGAACCAACAGGATAAATCAAGATTGATCGTCGGTCACCATGCATATACCGTCAGAGTCAGAGAGAGGCTTCATTCTTGGACTAGCCTAATATGGAATTTAGTAAAACAAAATCTGAGAACCATCCCAATGAGCATATTAGAGCACTACCACATTTCTGCCCCATACAAGCAGAACATAGAAGTATAAGAAGATAGGCTCCACAGAAAAAACAACTGGAAACGTATTGCGTTTGTAACATACCTGGTAAAGATATAATATATATTATCAATATAACTAGTATAGTGATAATAACATAATTTTGCATACACTTGTACTTTCTCTGCTACTTTTGTTTGCAAATCAATGCCTAACTTTATAGATAACTGCTTTTATGTAAATCAATGTGCTTGCTGCCACGTGGATGATTAATTATGTAACCCGATTTAACGGCGATTATAATTAATATTCATGCACGCGCAGTGAACCACACAGTGACCGTTTCTGTGACTTTACGCACAGAATTATCTGATATAATGATGTTAACGAAATAAAAAATTGCATACATTACATTTTTTTAATGCCGTTAACGTCTTTAATGGTGTAATATGTCACATAGAAAACTTGTAGAAATATCGTAATTTCTCTGCTGAAACCACTCACTTGGAATAATATTCAACACAATAACTTCGATCAGTACAGTTCAGACACTTTATTATTCTAGTAAACTCTGATTATTTTGTGTAATGTTCACAAAGTACAAACTAATATGTACATTATAATACAATATGCTGCAGTCACTACATCCATAGGTAGTATACACAATTTAAAAAAAAAAATTTTATATAATTACACACACCATTTTGCACACAGCCAACCAACGATACAGTTGATAATGTGAATGAACACATACCATTTTATTAATAGAAAAGGCTACTTTAACAATTAGAAATATGTGTATGCAGTTATTATAACTTTCTAAATGTATTTTAAAATCTACCATGATTTCTTTTAAAGAAAATGAACCCACTCACTTCAATTCTAACACTAACGAAAGGCGGTTATTTTCAAATTGCACAGAATTCTGCAGTTGTTTGATGAGATATATACAAAAGATATATACATTCATGACAGTATGTCAATGTAGCCAGCACTATACGTAATCATCAGCTATAACATTTATATAAAGCACTTGAAAACACACCCAACTTACATTTCTATCACAAATAGAACTACCTCAAAATTAATTAACGAAAAATATAAACTATCTGAAACCCAATAAATAAACATGGTTAGTCAACTTCAGACGCTGCCATTAAACTAATGCTAAACTGATATTGTTGTTGCAGACATGTTAGCATTAAATTCCTTCTCTAGGTGGTTAGGCCTATAAAGTAATCTTCTTCAGTTGTTATTAAATATGACATAAAATATAATGCGTTTCCATTTCAGAGCTGGAATGGCTACACTTAAAAAACCTAAATCATGACGTCAAACACAAAAGTGTATTAGTAGTAACTGCAAGAGATTCTAAACGCAAATTTTCCTCACATTACAAATACTGAAAGTGAAAGCTGTCTTCTGTAAAATATAGAGTTCACAAAACAATTACCCCATACTTGTCTTCAATAGCAAATGTGAAAAACCTGACCTAGCATCTGAATATATACTTTTATGTACAATGGGTGTATTTCAACATAAATAAAGGTTGTCCGTTCTTCTCATCTTTAAGTGAAGAAACAGTTTGTTTGTTTGCAAGAGCCTGGCCTCAGTGTCGGTAACTAATGACGTGCATATGTATATCAAGGTGTTTGAATTAAAGTTCTCAATGTGAGCATTTCATTATCACTTTGGCAAAGTTTGTAAATGATAAACTGTTGTCAAAACTTGTTTATGCTTCGCTAGAATTAACATATAAGCTTATTAAAGAATATGTTCAGTCTATACCATATAACATGGATGTTACAATAACAAATGATGAGATGACCTCCTTTGATCAAACCGCACCAAAGACCACGCTGCTAAAGTATGTCTGCAAAGTTCTTCTTGTACAGTTCGTTGTGGTGTTTCTGGAATTGCTTCAGTCGATTCTTCTTCTCCTTCAGCGCCATCTTGTGGTCGTCGAGGATGGCATTCATGAGTGAGACGAGAGCGCCCTCTGTCTCCTCAATCTGTTGTTTCTTGAACTCATCCTCCGTGACACGGGTGCAGAAGGTCGGCTCAGCTGTAGGGGCAAAACATCTGGTTATTCAGGGAATCTGTCACAGTGCAGTCTACACATATCAAACTCTAAAATAACAAGATACATGCTAAAATCCAATCCAATAAATGTTGTTCTCGTTTTCGCAGTCAAACCTTTGTATGACAGAAATGTTATAGAAGTTTTCAGTTGCCTGTTTTAGTTGCCTTTGTCAGGATGGTACATAATCGTTACCATACCGGCGGAATAGTAACAGCCAGTTGTGTTCAGCGATATCGCAGTAGCTCCACACAGCAGTGGCAAAAGTGCAACTTGACCATTGTATCACATGAACTTTACACATAAAATGTCATCAGGGTATGTTTTCAAGCGATACATAATTAATCACATTTATACTGATAATGAGTAGGTTTTCAAAACAAGTTGTGGCCATGATGAAAATGGCACCATCGCCATGCACACGCTGGATTACGTGCCCCCTGCAATGTTTAATTAACAGTGAGTCAATGAGACATGATGGTTTTATTATTGAAAATGAATAGGAAGCAATACGAGTACGACCCAAAAAACCTGGATGAAAACTGTAGAAAAAGAACTGAAGCAACTACATGTGAACTGGGGCCAGGCTGCAGACAGAACAAAGTGGATGACTCCTGTTTCTGCCCTGTATGCCAAAGGGGACGAAGAGGATTAACCCAACACATGAACTTGCATATACCATAAGTGTTATGCTCTTCACATCCATTGGTACACCTGAGCAGGATGGAGATTTCAAATCAAATATGTTCTATTTACCACATCAATAGCCACACAATGCGAGGCAAGTCATGCTACACTATCACACACACTAAAAAATGTCTAGGTGATGAGAAGTGAGAAGTGTGAACGTACCAAACTTACGTTTCTTGCACGGAACCTGTGGTGCCCGGAGGTCGTCGAGTCGCATAAGGACCATCTCCTCGACAGCATCCGGACACATCAGGAGCTCATCAGCATGGTCCATCATGAAGAGGACCAACTGGCCGGCCTGGTGGGGCGCCAACACCTTGTTCTGGATGATGGCATTGGTGAATGTCTTCTCCATGAGATTGCGATTTGAGTCCTAAGGACACACACACAAACACACATGTACATCAAGATGAATAAACAACACACTGGATGTACGTGTGAATAAAACCAGCCCTAACAACAAATCTATACCATTCTAGAGTATTCCATAGAATTCTGTAGCGTCTTTATGGCAATTTATTTACATATCATATTTTGTACAATCTGTTAGCCACATTGGCCATTAATAATTTTATTGTATTTTTTTTAGTATTTGTTATATTTTATTAATTAATTTTATTTATAATTTATTAGTTTTTTATTATTAATTTATTATTAATACAGTATTTTTTTTAAATTGAGAAGTTTGACAGAATTCTATTGTAAAAAAATTCTACAGAAATATTCCGCCAAAAATCTTACAGAATACATTCGATTGGATTGTTTGCTATAGGAGAATAATAACTAATATATTTATTTATTAGCACCTAGACAACCACTGGATAAGAAATATTAGATGAGATATATTTACAACAAAATGTTGCCAATTGCAACACAGCCCAATTTACCTAGCCAGCAGTAGTGAAATTCTGAGCAAAGCTATCATTGGGCGAACATTGTATTACCGTAGTATTGAGAGAGACAGCGTCTGGTGCAGAGGCGAGGTGCATGAATCGCAGTAGTCGTGTGAGCTCCTCACGAGTCACACTTGGCAGAAGCAGCATGCTGAGCTGGAGTGCCTCTATGACCAGATACTCTCGTCCAGACATCAGCAACTGTAGCAGGGCGACATGGAGGTCAGTGAAGGTGTCGGTCCACAGAGGCTCGGACAGACCTCCATAGTGCTGGGCCAGGCACTGGAATATGAGCAGGCGTTGACCGGTGTCCACTCCACCGGACACGTCCAGCAGGTCAGCGCCTACAGAACAGCACTCGAGGCAGTTGGAGGCAGAGGACAGCCACGGGTCATCGTCCCTGGCAACAAGACAAAACTTGGTCAAGCAAAAGGCATAACTTGCCAGCTGAGGTCATCATCTCTCAACGAAACTTGCCATGTGTATGGTCAACCAATTGGCAGCATGTCTAGGATGATTTGTCAGGTGAAAGGTCAATTTAAATCTTTGATCTTTGACAAGGAGCAAAATCATGCTAAGGACGATATTTTAAATATATTCTGCTTGCGTGTGGAATTGATGGAATGTTGTCCTGTCATACAGTGAAGAGATTAACTCATAATTACAGTGATCTAGCATTGCCAGAATGCAATACCAGGTCTGAGCAAACAAATCAGTCAAAAACACAACATTTCATTGAATAACATCGCAATGAGAAGCAAAGTTTATGTTCTATCTGATAACATGTCACGTTTCTCATGGAAACTTTTAACCGTTCGCAAGTGCATACACTGTCACTCTTAATAATAAATATACATTAGCTGTAGAACTATTAGCTTAAGAAGTACAAAAGTATCATAATCGCCTGAACTACAAAAGCTAAATTACTGATCTTCAGTAACACCTACTTGCTGGGGAAGAGACTGGAAATGCTCTCGAAGCGACGGAAGGCGAGGTTTGAGTAGGCGAGGTCCTGTTTTGCGACCTTCGGCAAGGACACTTCGCAGCTGAGGATGCCGTCGAGGACTGGGATGTCAACAAGTGTCAGGAGTTGCCTCAGCGCCACTTCCCGCCAGATCTCCTCTTCTACTGAAACACAACATCATCCTGACTGATCACAGTGTCAGAGCTCTCCTGGTCTCCATGTTCTACAGTTTTACATGTCTGATGCACACCTCAGCTTAAATATCACAGATAGCATCAGCATTTGCATTCTATAGAGGCAGCACTTGTACATACCACCCAAAGATAAGGGACAATCTATTCCATGGCCAATGTTTGACAGTGTTTTTACTCATCAATATCATGGCTGTTGATTGACATCATTGTTACTCAAGGAAAAACTTATTTCATGGCTGATGTCTGACAGTGTTTGTACCCGGTACTCACCAACCAGAGACACGGGACAACTGACTCCATGGCTGATGTCTGACAGTGTTTGTACTCACCAACCAATGACATAGGACAACTGACTTCATGGCTGATGTCTGACAGTGTTTGTACTCACCAACTAATGACACGGGACAACTGACTTCATGACTGATGTCTGACAGTGTTTGTACTCACCAACCAATGACATAGGACAACTGACTTCATGGCTGATGTCTGACAGTGTTTGTACTCACCAACCAATACATAGGACAACTGACTTAGGCTGACTACTGACTTAAAAAATGCCGCTGATGTCTGACAGTGTTTGTACTCACCAACTGAATAGACAACGAAGTGATCAAACTCCCGACCCTGACTTCATGGCTGATGTCTGACAGTGTTTGTACTCACCAACTAATGACAGGGGACAACTGACTTCATGGCTGATGTCAAAGGTTTTTGGGTACTCCCGACCTTTGGCAAGGACAAACTGAGGTTCAGGACGGGGATGTCTGAAAAGTGTTTGTACTCACCCACTTGCCGGGACCCCCACTAAAACACTCATGGCTGATGTCACAGTGTTTGACTCTCCTGGTCTCCATGTCACAGTTTTACATGTCTGATGCACACTCAGCAAATATCACAGATAGCATCAGTTTTGATTTTTGACAGTTTTGTCCCTCCCCCCAAAATAAGGGACAACTATTCCCATGGCCAATGTTTGACAGTGTTTTTACTCATCAATATAATTTTTTGACACGGGAAAAAAACTTATTTCATGGCTGATGTCTGACAGTGTTTGTCCCTCCCACCAACCAAGACACGGGACAACTGACTTCATGGCTGATGTCTGACAGTGTTTGTACTCACCAACCAATGACATAGGACAACTGACTTCATGGCTGATGTCTGACAGTGTTTGTACTCACCAACTAATGACACGGGACAACTGACTTCATGACTGATGTCTGACAGTGTTTGTACTCACCAACCAATGACATAGGACAACTGACTTCATGGCTGATGTCTGACAGTGTTTGTACTCACCAACTAATGACATGGGACAACTGACTTCATGGCTGATGTCTGACAGTGTTTGTACTCACCAACTAATGACACAGGACAACTGACTTCATGGCTGATGTCTGACAGTGTTTGTACTCACCAACTAATGACACGGGACAACTGACTTCATGGCTGATGTCTGACAGTGTTTGTACTCACCAACTAATGACACGGGACAACTGACTTCATGGCTGATGTCTGACAGTGTTTGTACTCACCAACTAATGACACGGGACAACTGACTTCATGGCTGATGTCTGACAGTGTTTGTACTCACCAACTAATGACACGGGACAACTGACTTCATGGCTGATGTCTGACAGTGTTTGTACTCACCAACTAATGACACGGGACAACTGACTTCATGGCTGATGTCTGACAGTGTTTGTACTCACCAACTAATGACACGGGACAACTGACTTCATGGCTGATGTCTGACAGTGTTTGTACTCACCAACTAATGACACAGGACAACTGACTTCATGGCTGATGTCTGACAGTGTTTGTACTCACCAACCAATGACATGGGACAACTGACTTCATGACTGATGTCTGACAGTGTTTGTACTCACCAACTAATGACATGGGACAACTGACTTCATGGCTGATGTCTGACAGTGTTTGTACTCACCAACCAATGACATGGGACAACTGACTTCATGGCTGATGTCTGACAGTGTTTGTACTCACCAACCAATGACATAGGACAACTGACTTCATGGCTGATGTCGGACAGTGTTTGTACTCACCAACTAATGACACGGGACAACTGACTTCATGGCTGATGTCTGACAGTGTTTGTACTCACCAACTAATGACACAGGACAACTAACTTCATGGCTGATGTCGGACAGTGTTTGTACTCACCAACTAATGACACGGGACAACTGACTTCATGGCTGATGTCTGACAGTGTTTGTACTCACCAACTAATGACATGGGACAACTGACTTCATGGCTGATGTCTGACAGTGTTTGTACTCACCAACTAATGACACAGGACAACTAACTTCATGGCTGATGTCTGACAGTGTTTGTACTCACCAACTAATGACACGGGACAACTGACTTCATGGCTGATGTCTGACAGTGTTTGTACTCACCAACTAATGACACAGGACAACTGACTTCATGGCTGATGTCTGACAGTGTTTGTACTCACCAACCAGAGACACGGGACAACTGACTTCATGGCTGATGTCTGACAGTGTTTGTACTCACCAACCAGAGACACGGGACAACTGACTTCATGGCTGATGTCTGACAGTGTTTGTACTCACCAACCAGAGACACGGGACAACTGACTTCATGGCTGATGTCAGGCAAAGATGGCCGCTTAGCGAAGAACTTGCGAGGTGTCAACTTGCGCTTGAGACAGTCGGAACTGTAGCGCTTCAGTGAGCCCGTGATGTCCATCAGCTCTTGCATCATTTGACCATGTCGAGTGACCACTGCTGGTGGTGTTGGGGCTTCAGTGGACATGTCACTGGATGGGAACATTCATCACAGTGGTTATCATTCATTTAAAATTTGCTCATATTCCTTTATAATAATAAAATTCTTTTGCGGCGATATCATCAAAAATCTGAACTCAAGAGAATATACTAAAAATTTTATTGTCAGGAAAGGGAAATTCATTCATGAAGCAACATAACCAAAGGACTGAGGCATCATTTGGCATTCTTGTGACAGTGTTCAGTGCAAAAAAATCATCAAACGATGGATGGATGGATGGGGGGTGGATGGATGGAGGTGGATGGGTTGGTAGGGGTGGATGGATGGGTAGTGGATGGATGGATGAATAGGGGTGGGTGGATGGGGGGTGGATGGATGGATGTGCTAATAAAGAAAGGTAATATAAAAAAGAAATGTTTGAGACAACGGCAAAATGTAACAACTATTGATGGCAGGGGTAGAAATAACTCCAGAATTTCTGGTAGTCAGCAGGACTACTTAGTTGGGAAATCTGGTAGTCATCAGATATATCTGGTAGTTATATGGCCCAGATTTAAGCAAAATAACATGACAAACACAACATTAGAAAAATATTCCCAAATGTTGTGGTAGTCCATCAGACTACTGCTGTCATCATCTTTGGTAGTCCGACCAAGTTTCTGGTAGTCCTCGGACTACCGAACTACCACTATTTCTACCCCTGATTGATGGGGAGCATTACACAGTATAGACGATTAAGAAGGCTTCAGTTTCAACATTAGTGTTTACTCCAGGAACAACAAGTACGCCACAACCAGACGACAGAAGCTGTCCCTGTATAATTATGTTTGAGTACAGGATGACAGCTGCAAGTAGAATGAGTAAATCTTTATTTTTAACAAAACAAACATAAACAATTATGTCGTCATGGAAATGTACAAATGTTACAAAAGAGCACGAAGACGTGTAATGTTTATAGTTACTTGCCATGCTATTAGTCACAAGAAAATATCAGAAATGGATGTACACACACGCACGCACGCACGCACGCACGCACGCACGCACACACGCACGCACATATATATATACATATACTGGAGGCTGTAACAATGTCCACCATGTGTTCCCACCCAGCTGTGCTCACCTCAGTTTACTACTGCTGCTGCTGGATGTATCTTCTGTGTCGCGCTTCTCATCCAGGAACTTGTAGAACTTTGTGGCACTGTCATCAAACTGACCCTTACCCTCCTCCGCGCCCTTCGCTGGCTCAAACACGTGGTAGTTCTGCATCAGCTGACACAACTGCAACAAGAACCACACATTACTGTGATGACTGTGAAATCAACAACACATTACTGTGATGACTGTGAATTCAACAACACATTATTGTGATGACTGTGAAATCAACAACACATTACTGTGATGACTGTGAATTCAACAACACATTACTGTGATGACTGTGAAATCAACAACACATTATTGTGATGACTGTGAAATCAACAACACATTACTGTGATGACTGTGAATTCAACAACACATTACTGTGATGACTGTGAATTCAACAACACATTACTGTGATGACTGTGAATTCAACAACACATTACTGTGATGACTGTGAATTCAACAACACATTACTGTGATGACTGTGAATTCAACAACACATTACTGTGATGACTGTGAATTCCACAACACATTATGTGATGACTGTGAATTCAACAACACATTACTGTGATGGCTGTGAATTCAACAACATATTATTGTGATGGCTGTGAATTCAACAACACATTACTGTGATGACTATGAATTCAACAACACATTACTGTGATGAATGTGAATTTAACAACACATTACAGTGGTGACTATGAATTCAGCAACACATTACTGTGATGACTGTGAATTCAACAACACATTACTGTGATGACTGTGAATTCAACAACACATTACTGTGATGACTGTGTATTCAACAACACATTACTGTGATGATTGTGAATTCATCAACACATTACTGTGATGACTATGAATTCATCAAGACATTACTGTGATGACTATGAATTCAACAACACATTACAGTAATGACTGTGAATTTGGACAAGTATGTTTTTCGTACTCTAAAAGTAAAAATGTACATTTTTTAAAATTTTACTTGGACACCAATTATTTTATGTGTCGAACACATACAGTACATTGACTATGTTTTTGGACACGATGATCTGTATAGGGTAAGTTTTTGGACAGCTGAGAATTTTATTATTTTTAGATATCCAAATGCATATACCAGGGTAGTGACTGCATTGCATGTCTTTTATAGATTACTTGACATGTACAACAGCTTTTTAAAGATGGCATCATAAGTTTGCAAAGCCTGATATATTTAGAACTAGCTCGGTTCTCTTCCCAATATTTCTCGTGTCAATGTGCATTAACATGTAAATGAATATATATAAATATATATAAATATATATATATATATATATATATATATATATATATATATATATATATATAAGTCACGTTTTGTTTATCCGCACACAACAAAATGTATGGATTAAAGAGACACCTCATTATACAGGGTATCAAGATAATTCCCACACAAAACAACTGGATTATTGAAAACGAGATAAATGAGACACGACTATATACATGTAAATATAATATATGTGCATGTACTAATATAATATGTAGTGATCAAGTTAAATTCTTTCAACCATTAAGCGGAAATACATGCACTTTTTCTACAATACTAATTACAGTGTGTGTACACTATTTAAACGATTCACATTACACCCAGGGCAATATCTATGGTTTTGAAAGACTTTTTTGGCTCATTCATTTTTTACCCGTCCACCCACATTTCTACCCGTCCACAACGGGTTTTACCCGTCCACCACCCGTCCACCCATATTTCTACCCGTCCACAACGGGTTTTACCCGTCCACCACCCGTCCACCCATATTTCTACCCGTCCACAACGGGTTTTACCCGTCCAAATGACTGGTGGACGGGCCTCTTCGTAAAGCTATGATTACCACATATAACTGGGTTCGTGTTGAGTTAAACCAATTGAGGAATCAACTTTAAAACAAAATATTACCAGTGTGCCATACATGAAGAGATGACATAAGACACAAAGTGACAACAAACCTTCACAGCGGTGACACGACTGATTCGCTTGTCTGTGAAGTTGTCCTTCTCACTGAGCAAGTGATCGAGCACCACGTTGACAGCATGTGTCCCACTGAAGCACAGCTCGTACGCCTTCTTGATGCGGCGAGGTCGCACGTCTACATTCTTACGCAGGTGGGCGATGATCCCCTTCCATACCTGGGTAGCTCGGTATGGCCCTGCTGAACACATGTAGATTCTCATCAGCACCTCCAAGTTTGACAGCTAGCTAGCTACATAACACTTGTAGTGTTATTGTAGTTGTATATCACACACAGTGGGATACTGTTGTTAAGCGACAGAGCGTTGGGTCGTTGAATGACAGCGATGGGAAATTTAAGGTGGATTTTCTTGTATATATATATTGAAAAACAGCAGATTTAAGTCGCTATTTTCCACAGCACCCTTACCTGGTTTTCGTTCAAGAACCTTATCTGTCTCACTGGACTGTCCAATCGATGTGGAGCCCAGCTGTGACTTTCCCAGTCCCAGAATAATCACAGGCTGCCATAGTTTGACACCGACCGACATAAACTTCACTTTCTTCTTTATTTTATATACGCCAACGAGGGTCGAATGCACGGAACCCGTCGCCATTCTTACTGCTGACTTCTTACTGTACTTCATCTTAGTTTGTGATATCCAGAAGACAAGAGAGAAACTCCAACGTCTCAGAGGTAGAGATGACAGTGTGACATGCTCGGACATGTAGCTAGTTATATAGCATCCAGTCTGTAGGCTGTTCACCTATGTGACACCGGGGATGACATTGTTCACTGGTGAGGTGTCTAATGTTCCATTGTGATCACCCCACCCCATCACCAGTGGGTGCGACCGGTCATCCGGAAAATGTCCCCCAAGTGTGATGGCAATAGTGGCATATGTAATTAATGCCACTGTGAGCCAGTGAATCATTTAGGTGACACTCTCTGTAGTAGACTGTTCAGTCAGCCTGTATGTGATGCTATTTTAACATCAGAAATATGTCAGGGACGACTAAGTGCAATCATGATAGTCAAAAGATGTAAGAACATGAGATGGGATGACAGGGGAATGTCACACATAGGGAGAGTGAGAGGACATGATGGAAGAATGGTTTCGTTTTCTTGCATATGCCTTGATCTGCAGCACTTCCCAGTGGCTAGAGCTTTGGACTCTCTCTTTTAACATTGCTATGTACAATGGACACAGGTTTTAAATATGAAATCAATGAATGATGACATTTAATTGGAAAGAGGATGAGATTTCTAAAGACAACACATATGGTTATTGCTTGCAAACATGAACTTAAAAATATGTATAAGAAAAACCATGAGTTTTCATAGAGATAAAAAACTTAAAATGCATTTTTTCCATTGTAGACAGCTGGTAGGTACCTAAGTTGAGATTGCAAATCCCTAAGAACCAGCATAGGTTATTTTTAATTTATTTTTTAAAACTTGTTTCCATATATGCTACTTATATGAAGACCAAATAGTAACAATCTGTTTGTGTGACATTCGTATGGTTCACTATTTGTTGCATTTTGCAGAAAATGGACCGTTCGCGACAGTGGCCAATTTTCAGTTGACCAAAGATCACTTATGAGATGCTAAACATAGCTGTAAAAGGTCAGTCACTAACAAGTCACAGAGGGTGGCCAACTAAATGACAGTCTTCCAGTGACACAGGCAGTGCCTTATCTACATATTGTTAGTTGAAGATAATTACATTTTACAGCCTTTCAGGTAATTAGCCTCCAGCCAGTTGCTGGCCAAGTGCTATAAACTGTGTATTCAAATCTGTGTATTGGGGCAGAGGGGTGGGCACCCTTGCACCCAGGAGGAAGTGCTATGCCAAATCTAGGGATCATGAAAACACAGGGCATTTTGACACATAAGCACAGTGGGGGATTTATGTGCTCATCCCATATATGTGACAAACATGGTAATGTGGTTCTCTAATGTCTATCAGACAGTGCCACTGGGTGCAGGTTCTTGATAATGTCACAAAAATGATGTGTGTATAAACAGCCATGAGTAACACTTGCAACATTACAGTGACGCTATTACTGAATTACATGGGGAAATGTTAGGCTACTATGTATATGATAACACATTACATATGGTAACTCAAAGGTTTGAGGTTTGCCTTCAAAGAGGTTCTGTTCTAATCCTCAGGCTGGCATCACCGTTTATGGTTTGTATCAATTGCAGGAAGTAGCCAATGGATACTTGGTTTTTATTTTCTACTTACAGTGTAAGTATGTGTTAATAGCATTTGTCTAGTCTTTTAATATCTTATCTAACAGTGCTGTGTAAAGAATTATGACTTGTTGGGAATTTAACTTTTACTGAATGAAAAGAGTACATTGATCTATGCACAAATCCACCGACATACAACATCTGCTGTGGGATCTCCAGAAGATATTTATCTCAAAATGACAAGATAACTTATAATGGACTGTTGATAAGCCAAAGGCATGAAAGCCCTCCTGTCCTCTCAGCATCTGGGATTTCTGCTCTCAATGGTAATCTAGTTAATCTTGGTTACACACATTCTGTTGTGTGATGTAGTGATTTGCTTGACTGCTTGATTCTTAACTGTCACACACAGCTGTCATCATTTATAAGACAACCTAAAAGGCAGACCAGGCCCACCAGATATATAATCATAAATATAATTCTCAGATTTTTTGAGTAGAACTGTACGACCCAAATACACTGTAAATATCACGCTACTTGATGAACATTTATAATTATGGTTTAAACTGTTACCATATGTTAACAGTCAGATTTTATGTGCACTGTTAAAGGAATAAAAAGTTGATTTAAAATGTAATAATTTGTAAAAAATATTTCCTTCATGTTTATGCATGGTTTTGGGTGCCTTATTGCTTCTGGTTTTAAATATTTATTTTTAAATGACCACATAATCAGGTAACTTATTGCTTTATTTTATGTAGATAGGTCAACCATATATTTGTGAATCCATTGAAGCTGCACACAACTTAATTTAACATTGTCAAGTTGGACAGGTCTTAATTTAAAGTCTAGTGTCAAACGTTAATAATAGAAACTTACAGGCTAAAAGCGTAATAAATGTGTAGGTTTTAATTGTTTTATGTGTTGCAGCAAACATGTGCACATGGACATACACAACTATTGGTTTTGTCATTTTAGAAAATGATTAATCATGCCATGAATATTTATAAGGGCCATGATCGTAACGCCACAGTATTATTGGCAATTTAACCCTTCTTAGTCTAGCTCGGCAAATGCAACAGACTGAGACACTGGAACAAACCACCTTTTAACTAATGCTTGATTCACATATCTGCCAACTGTCCCAGTTTCATCGTAAACAGAAACATGCCTTTTGGTACAGTGGATCGATGTTTTGGTCTGTTCGGGGAGGGGGGGTTTCGGGGTGACCCTAACATTCTCCTACCTAGACTAAAACAGTTGGACAAAAGTTAGCAAATCAAATGTGATACCGTGGCAATCATTGGTGACATTCGAGCTTGCAGGTTAAAACAAGATACGGCCTATACTACAGCATAACCAAGTTCAAGATTGAGACAGTCGCCCGCGGCGCTGGGCAACGCAACAGCTTTGAATTTGCCTGCACTGCCAGCGACCGAGTTCGCACTGCTTCGTTAATTGTGCTTACTCTTCTTTGATGTTGATGGTCGTTTCGGTGACGGATCAAAGCTGGCAGAAAACGAACCCGGTGTGCGAATCACACCTGTCGCCATTGTCGATCATCTATCCTTAGTTGTCTTCGTTTCTACCTTCTTTTCTGCATTCAAACATGATTCAAATGAACCGCGGTCGAGTGTCGCGGCGGATGGCTGAACACAGGTGTCACCCGACACGATTGCCGCATACAAGGAGGTGCGCCAGTGTTCACCGCAAATTCGAAAGCGCGTCTTTGTTTCTAAATAAATCACTAGAAGATAAAATTAGAGATTTTGTCCAATTCTAAGAAAAAAATAAAAATTAGCAAACACTGAGTTATATAATTAGATTTGTAAATATATTGGTTCATTATTAGAATGTTTTGAATGCATTTAAAATAAATACATAATTTGTGGGGGCAAATATTACTGTATTTTTCAAGTGACGTTACATCCGTAAACATAAGCGCCTGCTTTGGCTTGGTCTGTTGACCATTGTCATTTTGCTTGTCATTCACTGCTCTAGACCCTTCTGGAACCGTCACCATTGTTTAAAGTCTTGCTAACCACACGAAGTACTGTAAACTGCAGTTTGCTGAAAGGTAGGTGTTCAGGAAAGACGCATTTTTAAGCAGCTAAAACGTGCATACAAAAAATTACGAAAATGCGTAGCCGCTGTACGTGACCTGTGTATAAATAAATGTCATGATTTAAGTCGTAAAATATTTTTCATTGTAATACTGCTGATGTAATAATGAGTCACCCAGTCTGTACCAATAACATACATTAAAGCACACATTAAACAAAATCTGATGTGTTTTCCCTTTGGGAAATCTACTTACGTCTTATTAGAGTCAAAATAGTCTTTGTCAGACTTTTTTTTCTTAAAAAGACAATAAAGTTAAATATACTTAATTATACCGTATCGTACTTAGTTTTAGATGCAAACTTATTACATTCAGAAAATTTATAGAGCAATTTAAATGCTTACAATACATACAGTAGTTAATTATGCACAGGCAAGAACATTTGACATAGATTCATATTAACTCAGTTGATACATCTGAAGAAAATACACAGAGCATTAGGGTCTGATATCAGAAGGCTAATTCTGACCATTGAACTATAAGAGTTTGCTGACATTTTGGAAAAATTTGGGCCAAAAGTACAGACAATTCCATACTTAAAATACTTTTAAGAAAATAAAAAATTCTTTAAAACATGAACAATTATTTATCAAGGTAATTTTCACGTTACCCAATTCCATTCACATTTAATTAGGTGTGATAAGTATTAAGTACCACTTTTAAAAATTATTCAAAGTTTTTAATCATTACACTGTGATATTGATAGCTTAAAGTATGTTATTTTTCAGATATAGCCAAAGGGTTTAGCAGTGACAATGGATCAAAAAGACATGCCAAGCGACGCCAGTAAATCAAACGGACACCACGATAAGCGTCCACTGTCTCCAAGGGATAATGCCACAGTGTCTAACTCTCCAAAGAATTCCCCTAGGGAAAAACAACAAAGAGTGGATGAAAAAAGAAATAATGTCAGCCCTCTTCCCTTTGCTGTTGCAGGTATGACTACTTTTACAGTGACATGTATGATAATATGATAATTACGAACAATCTATACATTCAGTTTTAAGGAGATGTAGCATGATAATATTGTGTGGAAACTGCAAGGTGTTGAATATTCTGACATTGTAATGAAAAGAGGCAAACTCACACGCACACACACACACGCACGCGCACGCGCACACACCACACACACACACACCCACACACACACACACACACACACACACACACACACACATACAACTAATCAATTACAATGTTGAACTAATTTGTTCACCAGTATATTACTACAATGTGTGATATAATGTCTCTTTATCCAGCTTCACCTCCAAAGTTTGTGTCATTTGAGGAAATCATGAAAGCAGCCAATGGTGTTGCCAATATGGCTCTTGCACATGAAATTGCAGTCAAAAATGACTTCCGTTTTGAAAAAATGTCACCTCCAGAAAACAGGTAAATACCAGGTAGTATTTACTGTTACTTAGTACTATTTGATTGGCTATTATGTGCGATTTGTATTAAATAAAACAATTCATCAGTTTAAATACATCTAGACAGTTCCTTCAAAAAGACCATTATATTCACTGGTCAACTAAAATAATATTGTTATTGTTTTTATTTATATTGTAATAATTTGGGTAGTTACTTGTTAACCATAATGTTACTCTCTGGAAGTTTCAATTAATAATAACATATAAACAAATATGCAACTTGGCAATTACCAGGTACTTAAAACTACTTATACCATAAATAGTTAGCTAGATAGTTACCGGTGATGTAGATATATCCACATAATTCATCACCAGTTCATGTACCATGCATGTGATGTTGCAGCATAGAAGGCCAAGTAACAAAGATTGTGCATAAGGCATTCTGGGATTCACTAGAGGAGAAATTGAATGAAAATCCTCCCGACTTGAGTCAGGCCATCCAGCTCCTGTCAGAGGTCAAACGGGTCAGTTATGTAGCAGTTTTCTTTAGGCATTTCTCTTGTTTATCTCTCGTGATATTTGCAATAGTTCAGAATTGTTAACATTCTAGAATGAATAGTTTTATACCCATACATTTAATAACCAAATTCATTGATAGTATATTGTATCTAAAAATCTGAATGAGTATTTTTGCAACTTATTGGCAGAATAGAACAGTGTCACTTTCAAGTATTGCAAAGTTATTAAGAAAAAGTAATAAAATACCTATCACTCATTGAAACATAAACTGAAACAAACCTAACCTGATTTTATAGATTGTTCATATCATATCGATATTATCTAGCTAACTTTCATATTATCTAGCTAACTTTTGCACGTGTCTAATTATAAATGATCCGCTCAAGGCAATGATAATGATAACATTCAATGACAACACATATTTGTAAGACGATGAGAAAAAATCTGTAAGATCTGCAAAAAGATCCGTACAAACTGTCAGTGCAAACATACAAAAAGTTGGAATATACCAGGGTTGGCACTGCCATAACACATCCATAGTACACTGTGGTAATAATATTAATAAGTGCCATAAATCTAGATAATATCCATTCGGAGGCCCTGTACATGAATACGTATACATGTATCATGGAATTATAATATTAAATTTGTTAACGTAAATGAAATACATAAAATATGTATAAAAAGTTATAGTAATAAATGATGAAATAAATATGTTAGCTGAAGATGATTATTAAAATAAATGGTATGTTGATAATAAAATAATGAGAAAGACAGCTTTATGGAGATGATTGGTCAGGGTTGTGCAACGACCCCTGGCTTGCGAGGATGCCATAAACTCATGGATCTTGAATATGTCCAGGGGCTGTGTTAGACATCTGTGTTTGATTAAACACGTTTCCTTCAGAACCTCGTCGACTTGTTGCTTCCTCAACACCAGAGGATCCGGACCCAGGTGGATGAGGTGTTGGACTTGGAGCTGATCGAACAACAAGCTGAGCACAGGACCCTTGACTTCATGGTATGTCTACTGCCTCAAACCTCACACTTCGTATTCATTAAATAAAAATTTTTAAGCAGTTTTTATAAATAAGTGTGTAATTTAGTCATTATTATTATTACTACTAGAAATATCCAATTATTTTGGATGGTTATGTGTTTATGGTTCAGTTTGTTGTTATAATTAACCATTAAAATAATCTAGCTTCTTGAAGTGTCTTAAACATTGTATCGTTTGACTTTGAGAATGTACACTATAAACATTACATTACTATGACTTCTAGTCAACAGCACAGTGTCTTTTAAGGTATGTTTTTATTCAGCAGGGTAGCCTATCTGTATTACAATTTTATATAAAACAATCTTGCATCACACCTGATTAAGTGATTTGATTAATGGTTTGGAGTTATATTAGTAAATTGAAAACAAATACTGTTATTCGCATGGCATTAAAAACTAGTAATTTCATCCAGGTTTATGGAAATCAGTTTGCCGTTCACTGTAATATGACTGCAGCATGAGTATGCACTTGTTAGGTATGATGATGTATAATTCAGTATACATTATTAGTTATAGTTGTGCATGATGAGTGCATATTTGTCTGACACTGTGGTGTTTGTTGCTCAGTACTATGCCAACTTTGTCATCTCATTGATGGCTCAACTGTGCGCCCCTCTGAGAGACGATGAGATCACACACCTGAAACAGCTGACGGACATTGTTCCCCTCTACAGGTATGGTCTAAGTAATCCACAGGTATGCTCTAAATAATCCACAGGTATGCTCTAAATAATCCACAGGCATTTTCTAAGTAATCCACAGCTATGCCCTGATAATTCACTGGCATGCTGTAAGTAATCCACAGGTACATTCTAGGTAATCTACAGGTATGCTCTAGGTAATCTACAGGTATGCTTTAAGTAATCCACAGGTATGCTGTACATAATCCACAGGTACACTCTAAGTAATCCACAGGTATGCTCTAGGTAATCTACAGGTATGCTGTAAGTAATACACAAGTATGTTCTAAGTAATCCACAGGTACGCTACAAGTAATCCACAGGTATGTTCTAAGTAATCCACAGGTACGCTACACGTAATCCACAGGTATGTTCTAAGTAATCCTCAGGTACAGTCTAAGCAATCCACATGTATGCCCTAAGTAATCCACGGTTATGTTCTGAATAATCCATATATATGAACAGATTTATAATCGATATATAATCTACACCATTCCTTCGCTAACACTACATCGTATTATCCCTAATCCTATAAAAACAACTCTTGTATCAATACTTTCCCATCAATACGGGAGAGGGGGTTACTTTTGTAAACAATTCTGATGCCATGTCCCCCTTCTACAAATATTGGTTCCAGCACCTGTTCTTTCACACACATTAAACTCTCGTGTGATGACATGTCGCAGGGAGATCTTCCGTGTGCTGGACCTCATGAAGATGGACATGGCCAACTTCACCCTGCAGCAGATCCGCCCGTACATTCAGAAGCAGTCTGTCGAGTACGAAGCCAACAAGTTCAAACAGTTCCTGCAGACCCAGGAAGGTTGGTTGATGCACACACAGTCACTCCTGTCAGGACCTGATCCATGGATGTGAAATTATCCACTTTCCCCACTTATAATACCACACTGTGTTTATTCCACCACTTGTGACATGACCCCTTATATTGTGTATTCCACCAGTTGTGACACCACCCCTTATACTGTGTATTCCACCACTTGTGACACCACCAATTTTACTGTGTATTCCACCACTTGTAACACCACTACTTATACTGTGTATGCCACCACTTGTGACACCACCCCTTATACTGTGTATGCGACCACTTATGACACCACCCCTTATACTGTGTATTCCACTACTTATGACACCACCCCTTATACTGTGTATTTCACCAGTTGTGACACCACCCCTTATATTGTGTATGCCACCACTTGTGACACCACCCCTTATACTGTGTATGCGACCACTTATGACACCACCCCTTATACTGTGTATTCCACCACTTATGACACCACCCCTTATACTGTGTATTTCACCAGTTGTGACACCACCCCTTATATTGTGTATTCCAACAGTTGTGACACCACCCCTTATACAGTGTATTCCACCAGTCGTGACACCACCCCTTATACTATGTATTCCACCACTTATGGCACCACCCCTTGTACTGTATATTCCACCACTTGTGACACCACCCCTTATACTGTGTATTCTACCACTTATGACATCACCCCTTGTACTGTGTATTCCACCACTTATGACACCACCCCTTATACTACCACTTATGGCACCACCCCTTGTACTGTGTATTCCACCACTTCTGACACCACCCCTTATACTGTGTATTCCACCACTTATGGCACCACCCCTTGTACTGTGTATTCCACCACTTGTGACACCACCCCTTATACTGTGTATTCCACCACTTATGACACCACCCCTTGTACTGTGTATTCCACCACTTGTGACACCACCCCTTATACTGTGTATTCCACCACTTATGACACCACCCCTTGTACTGTGTATTCCACCTCTTGTGACATCACTCCTTGTATAGTGTCTATGCCAACCTTGTACTGTGTCTATGCCACCATTATGTCGTGTCTGCCACCCTTGCAGAGAACGGCATAGACGGCCTGCAGTTTGCAAAGGCGTGGCTGGAGCGAGCCTTCCTCAAGTACAATGCAGATGCGGCTGAGACAGCGTCCTCCCAGAATGCATCAGCCACCACTTCCTCCCCCGCCACTCCCGCGGCCATCCTCAACACTGCCTACATGGAGCTGCTGGACTGGGATGAAAACCAAGTCTTTCCCGAGGTTGGTACAATGGTCGCTCTCCTTGTACATACAGTGTATGTGTGCAATTTGTTCTGTCTTTTACCTTTTGTCACAATAATAAAAATATAAAATGAACATTGAATTTAGTGGGATTCTTGTAAAGTTTATACCCATTTGAGGCATACTGTATCAAAATATGATAATTTTGCGCAAGTAGTTTCTCTGCTACTTTTGTATTGCAAATCTGTGGATAACTTGGGTGTTATCTGTGCAACAGGCCAATATGTCGGTGTGTGTTTGTGTGAATCCTTTTGAGCTTGCCACACGTGTGTGATTAATTACACAGCCTGATTATAATGAATATTTATGTATGCTCAGTGAACCACTCAATGACTGTTCACTTTAAACACAATGAAGTCTGACAAACTGAACTGCGCTGAGCCGAGCGAGCTGAACTGAGGATGCAAAATTAGAAACTGCATATGCAGAGTATATTTTGATATGTTGGCAGGGTTATAAGTGATTAATAATACACATTTGTAATCATATGTAGGCATGTAATTACGTGAAATAATAATTATGTTAACATGATTAATAAAAAGTTGCATACATTACAAAGAGTTTAACATTTTAAAAGAATCCCTCTAATTCTTTTAAAGATTAATTGCATGTTAATTTATGGTCACCATATAATATAGTGAGTGACCCCTGAGGGATAATAAACTATTGCTGAATTTCCAGCGTCTTCTTTCTGACTCTGTGTTAATATGACCCACTGAAATCAATATCCGTATCAATGCAGTCTCACAATTAAGGCAGGACATTCTCTTCACATTCGGTTATCCACCAAAATGTTCGCTATTTCACACGCCCAGCCAGACAAGGTCATCTTGCAGTAAACGACAAGACTCCCAACATGTGTTAACCAATGTGTGTTAACTTAAAATAAAGCGGTGCCATATGGCACAAATGATAAATTGTAAATTTAATCTTTGTTTATTGGCATTTATAATCCTACAAGCATCTTCGCAAGCCAGGGGTCATGCTAATGTACCCCTGGCTAATCGTCACCCAAAATCTTGGAAGTGACCTATAAAATTGTAGCAATAGACTTTGCCAGTCACTACTGCTTCAGCCGTGGGAATAATATAACGACCCATTCACATCCTAAACCTTGGATGTCACACAATCAGTGTGTGGCTGAAATCACCCAAAATTACATGCCTACAAAAACATCCTCAATAAGTTCTGTGTCAGTTGACAACTTTATGTTCCACCCTACAGAGCCTGCTGATGGACGAAGGTCGCTTCATGGACCTGCGTAACAAGACGAGGTGGCTGGCTCTTGTCTCCGCCATCCTCCTGGTCACCTACAACACCGTGGGAGAGTCCATCGCTGGCATCAAGGGCTTCAAGGAGTCACTCAAGGAGCAGATCTCCATCCTCCTGCCATCTACGTCAGAAGGGTAGGTTGGGTGTCCTGCCATCCATGTCAAAAGGGTGGGTTGGGTGTCCTGCCATCTACGTCAGAAGGGTAGGTTGGGTGTCCTGCCATCCATGTCAGAAGGGTGGGTTGGGTGTCCTGCCATCCATGTCAGAAGGGTGGGTTGGGTGTCCTGTCATCCATGTCAGAAGGGTGGGTTGGGTTGGGTGTCCTGCCATCCATGTCAGAAGGGTGGGTTGGGTGTCCTGTCATCCATGTCAGAAGGGTGGGTTGGGTTGGGTGTCCTGCCATCCATGTCAGAAGGGTGGGTTGGGTGTCCTGTCATCCATGTCAGAAGGGTGGGTTGGGTGCCCTGCCATCCATGTCAGAAGAGTGGGTTGGGTGTCCTGCCATCCATGTCAGAAGGGTGGGTTGGGTGCCCTGCCATCCATGTCAGAAGAGTGGGTTGGGTGTCCTGCCATCCATGTCAGAAGGGTGGGTTGGGTGTCCTGCCATCCATGTCAGAAGGATGGGTTGGGTTGGGTTGGGTGTCCTGCCATCCACATCAGAAGGGTGGGTTGGGTGCCCTGCCATCCATGTCAGAAGAGTGGGTTGGGATGGATGTCTTGCCATCCATGTCAAAAGGGTGGTTTGGGTTGGATGTCCTGCCATCCATGTCAGAAGGATGGGTTGGGTTGGATGTCCTGCCATCCACGTCAGAAGGGTGGGTTGGGTGTCCCACCATCCACGTCAAAAGGGTGGGTTGGGTTGAGTGTCCTGCCATCCACGTCAGAAGGGTGGGTTGGGTGTCCTGCCATCCACGTCAGAAGAGTAGGTTGGGTGTCCCACCATCCACGTCAGAAGGGTGGGTTGGGTGTCCTGCCATCCACGTCAGAAGAGTAGGTTGGGTGTCCCACCATCCACGTCAAAAGGGTTGGGTGTCCTGCCATCCACGTCAGAAGGGTGGGTTGGGTGTCCTGCCATCCATGTCTAAAGGGTAGGTTGGATGTCCTGCCATCCATGTCAAAAGGGTGGGTTGGTTGTCCTGCCATCCATGTCAAAAGGGTGGGTTGGGTGTCCTGCCATCCACATCAGAAGGGTGGGTTGGGTGTCCTGCCATCCACGTCAGAAGGGTGGGTTGGGTGTCCTGCCATCCACATCAGAAGGGTGGGTTGGGTGTCCTGCCATCCACATCAGAAGGGTGGGTTGGGTGTTCTGCCATCCACGTCAGAAGGGTGGGTTGGGTGTTCTGCCATCCACGTCAGAAGGGTGGGTTGGGTGTCCTGCCATCCACGTCAGAAGGGTGGGTTGGGTGTCCTGCCATCCACGTCAGAAGGGTGGGTTGGGTGTCCTGCCATCCACATCAGAAGGGTGGGTTGGGTGTCCTGCCATCCATGTCAGAAGGGTGGGTTGGGTGTCCTGCCATCCACGTCAGAAGGGTGGGTTGGGTGTCCTGCCATCCACGTCAGAAGGTTGGGTTGGGTGTCCTGCCATCCACGTCAGAAGGTTGGGTTGGGTGTCCTGCCATCCACGTCAGAAGGGTGGGTTGGGTGTCCTGCCGTCCATGTCAGAAGGGTGGGTTGGGTGTCCTGCCGTCTACGTCAGAAGAGTGGGTTGGGTGTCCTGCCGTCCACATCAGAAGGGTGGGTTGGGTCTCCTGCCGTCCACGTCAGAAGAGTGGGTTGGGTGTCCTGCCATCCACGTCAGAAGGGTGGGTTGGGTGTCCTGCCGTCCACGTCAGAAGGGTGGGTTGGGTGTCCTGCCATCCACATCAGAAGGGTGGGTTGGGTGTCCTGCCATCCACGTCAGAAGGGTGGGTTGGGTGTCCTGCCGTCCACGTCAGAAGGGTGGGTTGGGTGTCCTGCCGTCCACGTCAGAAGAGTGGGTTGGGTGTCCTGCCATCCATGTCAGAATGGTGGGTTGGGTGTCCTGCCATCCATGTCAGAAGGGTGGGTTGGGTGTCCTGCCGTCCACGTCAGAAGGGTGGGTTGGGTGTCCTGCCATCCACGTCAGAAGGGTAGGTTGGGTGTCCTGCCGTCCACGTCAGAATGGTGGGTTGGGTGTCCTGCCGTCCACGTCAGAAGGGTGGGTTGGGTGTCCTGCCGTCCACGTCAGAAGGGTGGGTTGGGTGTCCTGCCATCCACATCAGAAGGGTGGGTTGGGTGTCCTGCCATCCACTTCAGAAAGGTGGGTTGGGTGTCCTGCCATCCACATCAGAAGGGTAGGTTGGGTGTCCTGCCATCCACGTCAGAAGGTTGGGTTGGATGTCCTGCCATCCACGTCAGAAGGGTGGGTTGGGTGTCCTGCCGTCCACGTCAGAAGGGTGGGTTGGGTTTCCTGCCATCCACGTCAGAAGGGTGGGTTGGGTGTCCTGCCATCCACGTCAGAAGGGTGGGTTGGGTGTCCTGCCATCCACGTCAGAAGGGTGGGTTGGGTGTCCTGCCATCCACGTCAGAAGGGTGGGTTGGGTGTCCTGCCATCCACGTCAGAAGGGTGGGTTGGGTGTCCTACCATCCACGTCAGAAGGGTGGGTTGGGTGTCCTGCCATCCACGACAGAAGGGTGGGTTGGGTGTCCTGCCATCCACGTCAGAAGGGTGGGTTGGGTGTCCTGCCATCCACGTCAGAAGGGTGGGTTGGGTGTCCTGCCATCCACGTCAGAAGGGTGGGTTGGGTGTCCTGCCATCCACGTCAGAAGGGTGGGTTGGGTGTCCTGCCGTCCATATCCTGCCAACATGTTCAAATGGCAAACAAAACATCCAATTTCAAAATAAAATTGATTGACATTAATGCAGAGTTAACCGCAATATTCTGTGATGTTTAACTTTCCTGCCCATTCTGTGTAGAGGAGCTGGGACCTTCCCTTTAAAACACTGACACGCTTATGTAACTGTAACATGTCAATGTATTATTGAGAGTGAGGTGAATGTTACAGGGACATTGCATGGAATGTGTTGAATGATACAGAGATGGAAATGGAATGATAAAGGGTAGTGAATGTTATAGGAATAACAAATTTGTTACAAATGTTACAGGAAAATAACTGAGAGTGAGGCAAATGTTATGGGGAAATAACTGAGTGAGGCGAATGTTACAGGGAAATAACTGAGAGTGACGTGAATGTTACAGGGAAATAACTGAGTGAGGCGAATGTTACAGGGATGTGGCTGAGATGGTGGTGAACGTGGCAGGCCAGATTAACAAGGAGGTCCAGGAATGTCTGCACAAACATGACTTCCCAGCCATGGATGAGGCGAAACAGTCCCTCCTTCAGGGACAGATCCAGAGTGTTGCCTCCCCAGATCACTCTGTTCACAAAGTCATGAGTAAGTACAGCCCACAGATACATGTGGTTTATGTTGTTAGTGTGTGTGTGTGTGCGTGTGTGTGCGTGTGTGTGCGTGCATGCGTGCGTGCGTGCGTGTGTGTCTGCATGTGTATGCCAAAATATTGACTTTATTAACTAGGACATATTCATTGTATACTTTCATGTTCAGCCTCCTAAGTAATGTTACAGGCATTTTTGCATAAGTAAGTATTAATAAAATGCAAAATAGACGTGTCACATCTATAGTAAAAATTACTATAAAGTAATAATGTTCTGTTTGTTTGCGAGACCTACGTCTCTGTCTGTTTGGCCAGCGAGAGACTTATATTTTTATATATGATCGAGCAAGCTCGTTGGAATGGTTCATAGATTTGATTTTTTTTAATTCATTTAACAATTTCATAACAGCTTAGATTTAGTGCAGACAGTTGCCTTTTTCCCTGGACAACACCAGATAACTCTGCTAGTAGTTTTACAAAGTGCTGTCTATTCTAGAGTCAGTAATCTTTTCCAGAATTTTACATAATTGACCAATTGATAAAAATGTCAATGTTGATAATGTTACACATTTTACAAGTGATATAAAATGTTAAAGTTGATAATGTTACACATTTTACAAAGTGATATAAAATGTTAAAGTTGATAATGTTGTGCATGTTCCAGAATCGCGGTTGATGAAGTTCATCCAATCCCTCATCTCCCAGCCCCAGTCCCGCGATGTCCTCCTCCCTCCTGGTTTCTCGGCTGTGTCGGAGGAGCTCAGTCATGTGTGTGGCCAGTTCCTGCGTCTCGCCTCACATAACCGGGCTGTTTTTGGGTCGTACTACACCGACATCATCACCAAACTGCTCAACGACGCCCAATCTGCAACCGCGTGATGCACTGATGCCATAGACACAAGTATAGTAATAGACGTCTCACGCACCGAGTGACATAGTGCATTAGATGGTGCGTGGTGACATGCGTCTTTCCATGTGGCATCACGGTCTACATTACGCTGCGTAGTAATACGTTGATTGATGCTGTTGTCGTTTGGTTTTACCGATCGCTTCTATGAAGTGGTGTCAAGGAAGATGGAAGATGTCTTCCATGTGTTGTAGATTGTAGAGACATTGGGCACTGACTGGTGTAACGGGTAGGCGAGAAACTGTAGTGAGTGTTTAGTGAATGTTCTATAATCAATGCATTTATAGGTACAGAAGTGAGGCAGTGGAATTGGACCAAACTGTCCAATTGAAGCTTTAACCAACAGGGTCTGTTGAAAACAAAACAAGAGCTAAAAATGTATAGAGAAAGAAGTAATGGTAACACTGTCCTACAGACACTGTCTGTATGTGACGCTGTTGGAAGTAAGCAAAGATGTGCGTTTTAACCCTAATAAAATTCCCTGTAACAAATAACATCGGGAACATAACGGTAAACAGAAAAAATAAGAAAGTAAACTTTGTGTGCAACGATCAATTTGAAAATGATTTGACTGAAGTTTTAAAATGAAACAGTGCCAACGCAGTCACACAAAAGTGCTTATGTATAAATTTTTAACTATGAACTATTTGTAACTATAGTTCTTTAAAACGTGAAATTAATAGGGCAGCTATTTGCTTGTGCTTCAGCAGTTTAAGTGGCAGTGTGGTACTGACTAGCTACGTATTGTTTATCTTAGATGCTTTATGTAGTAGCTGCTGATAAGAACAGCGCACAAGTTTATAACATGTTGCAAGATATTTATGACGTATTTATTAAAGTTTCGTGTCTGTTGACATCTATTGCGGACAATATTAGCAGAGTTACATAAACAAATGTAATCTTCTGAATACAAAGACTTGTTACTATTAATAAACATGAAACGAATAGTGTGGGTGTTGTGGCTTGACTGTTTTCTTGACTTCTTGTTTCATTTTTAATCACACTATGGTTATGTGTTGTATGAAAATGTTCTTAAAGCAAACTATGCAATAGTACAAGGGTCAGCAGTCATAGTTTTATAACATTTATTGCTGTCTGTGTCATAAACACATGTAGCCAGGTATATACCAGATTTACCTATACATTTACTTGTAACAATAATAATTTGCTATAGCAAAACAGTAGAACCTCAATTAATGCCACCATACACAATGCATTTATTAATATAATATATACAATATATATTCTATGTTGAAAGGTATTATTAATTACTTTCAAACTACACTGGGTTCTAAGTACTTTCTTGTTCTAAAACAGTCCCAATTTATGCAAGACTAAATTTGAGGAAAATTTTCTCCCTAATTTAGGCACCTTGTCATTCAGGCCAGGTGTCCCAAAAAGTGACCCTAATAGGGAGGTGACACTGTACACTGTCTCAGGGCAAATTATACAAACAATACTTGAAGGTCTTAGGTGCATTTAAATGAAAGACATCCAACGAAATACTTCAAGGCTTCATTTTAATGCAATTTATCCTGACGTTGGATCTAAAACGTAATAAGAATGTATACAGACAGTAACAGAGTATATCAGAATTCGAATGAAATCCATTCTGATTCCTTGCAGCTGGAATGGACTAATTAGTGACTAAAAACTGATTAATAATTACGCATGGTAATTACACACCACCAATGTCCTTTACCTATAAAATATAACATTATGCTGTATCTACAAAGCACCGTACATCTAAATGCAGATGCACTTAATATCGCATCTCACTTGGTAAAGATTGAGTGTACTAAATCACGACCATTTCAATGTATCGTTGTTAGTCGAAGTACAACTTGTCACATTCAAAATAAAACAGTGAATGTTAGTAGAATTGTTTTACATCTGACACCTTGAGGTGAAATGAGTACACTAGCATTATTCACATAGAGGTAACATTTATAGCAAACATTTAGGAATGTATTACAATTTCCTAGGGAATCCAGTCATAGCTTCTTCAAACACTAAACAAACGGCTACTTTGTGCGACTACCTTCTGGCAAGTTTACAAGAGTCTTCACTGTTCACTGTCAGTTTTTATAGCGAATCCATGAGTTGAAGACATCAGGCTGAGCGGCAGACATCAGGGTCGTGTAAGTTGTAAGGCTGCAACAGGAAATAAGTAAAGGTAAGTTCTTATATAGCGCAGTATCCAGTCCTCAGGACTGCTCAAATTGCTTTACACTTTACTTCCCTGGCAGAGCTATTCAATCAAACACCACCTCAACTTTTCTGAGAAACATCCAGTCATGCTGCAATTAATGCTCAAAGGCTGGTCATACAAATATCCACCACTGTCTGCAGCCAGGTACTCATTCACACAGCTGAGTGAAATGTAGAGTGAAAAACTTCATACAACTGAGTGAACTGGAGTGAAAAATATTGCCCATGGTTTTACACCGCATGATTCAACCTCTTAGTCGAGAGTCCGAGTCTACTCCTTGAGCCACTGTTCTCTCTTAGTATGTTATAAGACCATAATAACAGGGTGACATGAAGAAAAAAACATGCCTTAAGCATTTGTGTGAATTTTTCTCCTTACAAATACCTGATATGGGTGTTGCGATGGTATGATGCAAATTTATTAGTAGCGTTAATGAATGTTTTACTCATTAGATGGCACTTCTGTAGCAATTTATTTCCCCCCATAATATATGGTGATGACAACCCCTCATGCAGTGATTGAGACTACAGAACAATGGGATCATCCTTTGATGCAACATCACAATGGGAAATGCGTTACCTACGGGAGCATAGATTCACGGATATGTAAATGTTGAATAAATATTTGTGTAGGCAGAGACCTCATGCTACCAATAATGTTTACTGATATCAAATAGAAATCACAAAGTTAGCATCAGAGCAAAACACAGGATTATATGACTCTGGATAACTGTTGTGTGCATAGACGGACACACCCTCACGTAGATAGTAGACACACAAATGTTTATGAATATATGTATCAAACTGTTATTTAATTTCTGCAATGTTACCCATAAATTTATAACACAAATATGGCACACACCAATAGTAACTAACACACTTTACCCCACATTGCCATGGACGTCATTGCTGTTCTAACTTAGAACTGTAAGAAGTTCTAAGACACCAAAAGATGCATAAATCACATGCATTTGACAAACATCTTGCTAATATTCAGTTATTAAATTATTATGGATAATGTCTACCGGACAGCCTAACCGGGCCACTTTTTATCATTTCAGTACATTCAAGATCACTGCTAAGGGTGAAATCTATTTTAAAGAGCAAAATCCAGTTTATGAGCCGATTGTGAGTAAAGAGTACAGACCTGCGAAGTAGAGGGGGTGTAGAGAGAATCTTAAAGAGAGTCGTATCATTCATGTCCACTTGTCCTGTCGCATTCAAATACTTCATCGCTGCAGCCCTGAAACCATTTGTCACTCAGACTTATTATACATGCGCATGACTCAATATAAACGTATACCGGGTAAGTAAAAGGGTAAGTTCTAATACCACAGTACCCAGAACTGCTCAAAGCGTTTTACACTTTCATCCCTGGCAGACCTAGTCAATCAAACACCATATTATCTACTTCTCTGGGAAGCATCCAGCCATATGCTATAATTAATTAGCAAAGGCTGCTCATACATATATCCACCATTGTCTATAGCCAGGTACTCATTCACACAGCTAACTGAACAGGAGCAGTGTAATATGAAAAAAGTGCCCAAAGTTTCAAACAGCAGCACAGGATTTTAACCCAGGTTTTCTTAGTTGATATTCCAAAGCTCTACCCCTGAACCATTGATCTCACAAAGGAAACACTGCATGACAGGACACAAACCTTGACCATCCCCAGTGTTCACTTCGAACAGAGGCTTTCAAAAATAACTATTTTTTACCTTATACCACCTGCCTATTCGTGTCCCATAAGCCAATAACTTTGTTCATCTAATTGGCATGGTGATTTAAATGATAAACAAAAGAAGAATCAATTAGTAAACAACCATTACTGGCATTAACTGCCTTAAAATTGGCCGTTTGTATGAGTCTGACGACAAACTGAGGCAGAGAACCCTCTAACCATTTTCACTGTATGTATACAGTTGAAATTGAGCTGAAAATAACCCTAGACAGGAATATTCCGGGTTTACCGTCGGTTGTCTGTTGCTGGTGGCTCCTCCCAGTGGTCATAATTGGTCTCAACTAAATACCACCTGAAATATGGATAAATAGAATTAAGATACACTTCGACAGAAACTTATCTAAAACTACCAATAGGAAATAATTTCACTCGCTGCTGGTCAGAATAGAGCCTTAGCCTTAACCAACTGTGTATTAAAAACAATATTTATTTGAAACAATATTTAAGGGAATGATTTTGAATCAATTTTGTTTGTTTCTAGTTACCCTGCTGGCTAATATTCTAGCACAAACAAATAATAAACTTTATTTAGACACTAAAATCCAAAGTAAAACTCTGTTCAGTTTTGTTGAAACAATAGTTAAAAATAAAAATAAATAACTATAATAAAAGTACAAGTAAAACATATGAATAGCTAAAACTGAACTAGAGAAACTAAAATTAATCAGAGATGGCATTGTTGTAATTTATATTATATGTAAATAGAAGTATATATATATATATATATATATATATATATATATATATATATATATATATAAAATACATGTATATGGAATTGCAGAATAAATATATAGTATTATACATAGTAGTTAATTAATAATAAACAGGTGATCTGACGATATAAAATGTTGAATTATCCTACAACTTGTACACTGACAAGTGGGTGAGAGGAAACACAACCACAAAATTACCCTCTTGTGGGCTATAATAATACATATCAACTGGCTAAAAAGACTGACCTCAACTTCACATCACATGGTAATATGGTAATTTCCACTGCAAAACTGTACTCTCCTGTACAATAGACTTTATTTATTAACATTTTTTCTCTTGAACACCACAAGAGAATTTCCCCATGAAGGACAAATAAAGTTATTTTGATTTGATTTTGATAACTATAAAGACTTACAGACTGCCCCAGCTGCCAACTCACCTCCCGTGATTTGGGTTCAGGAACCAAAGGTCCCGTGGCCTCATTCTTCCACGAGTAATGACTGCTCCCTGGCCACGATAAGGCCCTCCCACAATGTAGTAGCATGGAGCAATTGTCACCGAATACCCCAGTTTGACGATGGCTTCTGTGTAAGACAGAGACTCTTCCATAGTTTGTCGAATGAGGAAACTCATAAACGAAGCATTTCTGTCAAGAATGGCCAAAATAGCATTCTTCCAGAAGTCATCACTTTTATCTGAAAACATGAACATGTTAGCATTATTATCAACACAACATTTGAAATAACACTACAGTGGTGGAAAATGCTGTGTGTGAATTTTGCCGTGAAGGAGTAAATACTTATTTATTTACATGCGTTGTGCAATTCTCATTCAAAACGTTAGACAAAGATAATTTTGTAATGATAATGAATGACCCTCAAAACACAGCTAACTGACTGCTCCCAATAATATAACAATAATTATTCTCAGCATCTCCTTTCAGATGTGCCATTAAATAACCATCCATAATCGAAGAGATGTGAACTTTCGCTTCCTCGTGTGGTACTTAGAAATACAATAAACAGACCTTTTAACCTGTTACAGTATTTATATTTCTTATATAGTGCATCGATCAGCTAAGCGGGAATTAATACTACAAGGTGTATAAAAAAATATTACTATTACTATTTTGCCAGATCAATTACTTACGGCGAGCATCTGCAGTTACCGTGAAGTAATTTGGTTTCTGTCCCGTCAAAATTCCAGTATAGCCAGCATACGTGACGGCACTGTACACAGTCTACAGGGAAGACATACATATGTTTACCCGGCAGCTTTACCTAAACATAGAATTTCTGGCTTACCAAGAGTTTATTTGAACCTGATAACAGGAAGCAATTATTGTGTAAATCAAAACTTTCTTAAGAGTACATATAAATTGTTTAACTAGGTTGCTCCAAATCACAAATCAACACAACGGAGTAACGTTGAACAATCAAGATTCACGAGAATGTCACCATTCTTATAACTATATGTGCCAGGTATATAAAAAATTGTTTTATTATTCCCAGTAGACTAAATTGGGAATAGTTTACACATAAGCATGATACCACATAGCAAAGTAGACACCATCAGCATGAAACATGATTTTTTTCTGTTGGCTGCAGATTTGGATAGCTGGACATTCAAAGACAACCACTACTTTGACCAATTATAACAGAATGTGCAACGTTATTTGCTTCAGCTAATCATAACAGCAATTCAATTTTTTTGAGATGAAATGTTTTCCTTGTTTAATGTCAAGCAAACAACTTAGTTCTAAACAAGCTAGTAAACCACGAATGTTTTCAAACGGTTGATCATTTACATTGTCTGTTCTCACCTAATTACCTTGTGTAGGGTAGGTTAGGTTAGGTTAGGTTAGGTTAGGTTAGGTTAGGTTAGGTTAGGTTAGGTTAGGTTAGGGTAGGGTAGGGTAGGGTAGGGTAAGGTAGGTTTAACCATGGAATGTACTTTGCACGAATAAGACAGCAAGTATCAACACAGATAGCAATGCAACACGGTGGATAATACAAATGATCATATAAATGTTTCAATGGATGTCTTTCACTTAAGTACAAGTGTTGGTGCCTTTGGTATTCTAGCAACGTCATCTAAACTGAACTTCTCGGCCTGTGACCCACATCTCTGTGAGTTCTGCATATGATCTAGTGGGCCGATGTAGGGTGGCGATGGGACATCTGGATTGCAATTTCCCAAAAAGGTTTCAGGTGGTAACTGTCTTTTCCTCCAAGCATTGCTGTCTTACCCAGCCAGTTTATCACTAATTATCCATTAATTATCTCAGTATGGAAAAGTGGTTAAGAACGGCTGCATTAGAACATTTCACTTGCAGACACTCAGCTACCTTGTTATTGCGCTGGAAGTGAGCCACTAGGGTGATATTGCGTAGTATGGATGTGTACTTGTAGTCGAGGTTACGGCCGTGCCAAATTTGACCGTGGGAATCTTGGGCGACAATGCTGGTGCAGAAGCTGAAAAAACCCATAGTCTATGTAAGGTAAGGAACACTCTTGCTTGAGACGGATATAAAAGTGTAATGACAGAACAACAATAGCAGATATTGAGTTATGTATATTTTGTAAACAACGTTTCATCAAGCAAATATTTAACATAACATTTTTTACATAAAAATTAACTTAAACTGAAAATCAAGTAGTAGTGGTGTCCTAAAAATATAATTTTAATATTCTGTTTTTACTACAAACATGCTGACATGTATCGTTACATTTATAAGTGTTTGAACTGATGCACCAAATGACACACAACTACCAGGTATATATTTAGTGTTATTTACCCATCACATGGAAATCAATGACACATTACGATTTTTGGTCTCGAGTCATTGAAGACATCAATGTTAAATGCAGGATACTGTTTGTGTTGACAAGAATGTGCTCAGTACTCACGCGGTGAGATCATATACAATGTTGGGAATAAGGACTTCTCCCACTTCTACTCCCAGGCCCTTGGCAATTCCTTCAAGCGAAAGTAACGGAATTAATACAATTAACAATCAGTTGTTTGGCATTCTCAACAATTGATTATTAATTATAATAAAATAATATACTTAATATTCGTGAAAATCTTCATAAAAATAGCTGTGAAATAAGAATTTTGTTTGAACAATATAATTCATATTTCATGAAGTAACACATTTTTAGGAAACATCCCAAAAGCTTAACTAAAGGCTACTGATCTACTGGTAATTATTGCTGCATACAATGCTGCTAAAAACATCTAAAACCATTTAGGTAACTACAAGGTAACATTTAAAAATAGTATTTAAATATAACACTTAGCAATAAATACCTTAAAAAGTTCCATTGGTCAATTGAGTGTTGTGTTTAAAATCACATACCTGTTAGTTACTACAGATTTGAGTGTATTTGCACTTAATCTTATTACCAACAAAACACTATGCAATGTACTATTTGTAAACAAACCAATCAAGCACTTGAGTATTGTGTACATATACTTGTTACCACTGCAGTAGCTGTTTAGGAGCAAGTGTCCTGGACTGGTGACTGGTGAGCTGTGAACAGCTGTTTATTTACACTGCAAGTTAGTGCTGCACCAAAGGAACTCAAGTGGTCACTTTGAGTTAAGTTGCACAATGTGAAGTACATACAAACTCTTTGTTGGTTCAATCTCAATTCTCAAGATTATTTCTATCTACATTATTGCAACACTAACAGTCACAATACACATTTGTATGCACTTAACGACAATAATTTGCTGTGTCATATTTATAGTGCTGTTTTTTTAAGGATTACTATTTTGTAAACTTAAGTGCAGAGGCATGGCAGACCACAAGAACCATGTTAATCAGTAAAAATACACACTCCGACACCATTGATAAATAACAGCACAACCAGAATGTAGTTCATTATTTTCTTCTCAATTGAGTCAATTCATTATCCATACCTCGTATTTCGCCTGCAAATGGTTTTGGCAGATAATCGTCAAGACCAGAAGCAATTTTCTCCACCAGGGGCACTAGTTCCTTCGGCATCAACTCTCTGTAACCCAAAAGTGTTGCTACCTGTTAAGCAAGCTCATACTGGGTGCAGAACATGAATCGGTTTCTCCAATTTGACAATAATGTTTTCAGTCAGAGTTATATGTTGTCTTATGACTGATACCTAGCAAAATTGACTTAATTGAGTCTGCAGAATATATTTTAATTTGAAAGCAAATAAATAAAAGTTAATAACTTGGTTAACAGACCCAATAAATGCATGCTAATTTGTATCTGTATCTTGACTGGTAAATTATCCTGTATGTCTTGTCCACATGTATACATTCTTATACATAAATTATAATATTCTCAGCATAATATATATATATATATATATATATATATATATATATATATATATATATATATATATGAGGTTAAGGAGGTAGTAGTATGTACCAGAATTAAGGGCCAACCCCTTTACAGAAACAATAAAACATGAAATACATGCACAACTAAAGATTGAACATTTGATCAAACTTAGTGTATATATATATATATATATATATATATATATATATATATATATATATATATATATCTGGTACATACTACATACCTGCCTTCAACCTCACTTAACTAGTAACTGATCAATAATCATGATTGTTTACACATTGACATTGTTAAATCTAGGTAATTTATACCGTCCAATTTTATATTACCTACTGAGCTGAATGATCTGCTGTCTTTGGCCGAATCTGTCAAATGTGACATGTGACATCCACTGAGGCTATATGCAAGTAATGCACTTGCTATAATATGAAGGCTCTCTCAGCCCTGTACAAATTTAAAAAAAAATAAAAAGATAACTTTGACAAAGCCCTGGGGCCGGGCTACTTGGCTTTAAAATGATGACAAGTTGACCATCTGATTATAATTATGGTAAAAATATTAATGACCATCTTATTTATTATGGTAATAATATTAATAACTGTTGTGAGTGTTGAAAAGGAAGGCGAACGTGGCCTTGCCCTTGTTCCAGGACTGCGCAGTGGGGTCAACACAGATTAAGTTATGATGGGTCTTGGACTTGGCACTTACAGCCTAAGGGCAAAGACCACATTTGCATTTTCCATAGGCGACCATTATAATGTTTCCTTCATTTCCTATCGAATTTAAATAGACCTGTTATCAAACATTTAACACCATATTTATCCTCCATGCACTGGTAGACATGTGGAAAATTCGTGAAATTCTAATACATCAAGTTCCCACAAAACACTTTTAAACCTGACGCCCCTTCATTCCTGCTAGAATCTGACAGTACGTGACCTGTCATCTTGACGTCACCAATATAAATGACACATGACATGTCTCACAACAACACACATACAAACACCGACTGTCAGTGTCACCTGTGGCTGTGCCTGTGACAATTTGACAGCTAGCTCGGAGGCACGCTGGACAAAATATAATTTCTACTCACTCAACATTACGTATGTCCTCACAGAAATTCAGACAACCTGCATAAGACTATTATTATGCACGTTATTGTGGTCTGGCATCTTATGCCCTTATGGCTGGCTATGGCATATGCATGACAGGAGCAGCATGGTCACGGTCGACTTCACTTACCCTAGAATTTTGTTCAAGAGAATGGCATCATATTTGAAATCAGCCACAACAGCATTCCATCTCTGTTCTTCCGGTAGATCAAGGTTGACAATATATTCTGGTGGACGCCTGTCTTCGTGACATGTCGCATACACCGCGCAAAATATCAACAGCAACGCAGGAATGTGCATCATCGTTTTACTTGAACCTTCCTTGAACTCGATATTCGTTTTACGCCGTCACGTGACGATTAGTGAAACCTCGTCCGCCCTCTATTGTAACATTTTAGAACTAAACTTTCGTCTACTACAAGAGGATGGAATATTTGAAATAATTTGTAGTTTTAGAAAGCTCTAAATAATTGTTTATGGAACGGTCTTTTCTTGCGTATTCCTCTACACATCACGCAATAAGCGACGGGCTGTCACCATTTTGACAGATCATTTATGATAGGGGCGACTGGGGCACCACGGACATTATGCATGGCCATTAGATTGTTTTGTCACTTGCGCTTTGTTATAACATGTGGTGACACCTAGTGTAAGCTCTAGCAGTACAAAACACACACTGTTGAAGACGAGTCGGAGTGCTTTATGAGTTCATTCAATAAGTGTGATTCAGACACACTTATTCTGCACTTCTCTATACATATACTCTATATATAAAATGCAGTGCAATGAATCGAATGGGTGATAATTAAACTGGATCGGTGGGCAAGCTGGAGGTCATATAACTATGAAATGGCGAAGACCCTAGGCACCATGGACATAACATGGCCATGACCATATTTACTTATATATATGTCTACTACAATTTGGTTGTATATTAATTACATATATATATATATATATACATATAATATATATATATATATATATATACTTTTAATTACACACACATGCACACACTCACAAATACATATACTATGTAATGTGTCTGTGCATTCTGACTATAAACACACACACGAACGCACACGCACGCACGCACGCGCGCTCACACGCACACGCACACACACACACACACACACACACACACACACACAGCTGTGAACCAAATACAGCGGTCGAAATTGACCCAATTGCCTGGCAGACTAGTATCCTTAAATTGTTACTTGTCCCCAAGAAAAATCACTAGTCCCCATTTTTGGTGAACATTGTCAAAATGCAACCTTTTGTTTTGGGTGGTTTCTGGGCCCCACAAATATTTCGCATAGATAGTTAATTATTGGCATTCGCCATCCATCGACAGATATGTATGATTCATCTTTACCTGTAAGGGAATTGCCTTTTGCTATCTAGGTTGTTATTAAAGGGCATTGCTATTTTTCAAACACAATCAGCCACTCTCTTTCTCTACATAAACCTAGCAATGTGCAGCCGTTTCCATACACATCATATCCTATAACACCTCTATTGATGAGGCGAGGGCCAGTGGGAAAAAATATGACCTTTTTAATGCACATTTATGTGTTGACCAGCAATGCCCCTTACACATAAATTAAGTGAACAAATAAATATAATAAATTGTTCATATAGGACCTACAGCTGACTCAGTGTTTGCATTATATTGTTAGCAAACGAGTAGAAAATTCCAACTTTCCCAACAAGCGCAGGACAGAAGGTATATATATCCAGGAATTTCTACATGCCTTGGGTGAGTGTTAAATTCGATCCTTGAAGTAGTGATAATGGCATAAAACTGAGGTTGGTAAAAACATGAGTAGCCTATAGTTACATGTTATATGCAAAGGACATGTTATTGAATATATTGTTCATGGCTCCATGAATGGTTTGCTGGGCCACAACACTTGGTGTCAATGAAGAACACTAAAGTACTGACCCGTGAATCCAACTGGCACAAGAGGAAAGTGAAGGAGGCTATATATATATCAAACAGAGAGCCCCTACCATGAAGAGACCAGGGATACAATCTGCCTGCCGTCTACAACCAAATTATCCCGCTGAAATCAGAGGCAACACACGTGACACCAGTACGTGAACAAGGCCCGTAGCCGACGGGTTGAAACGTCGTACTCATCTTCGACTATAAAGCTCCAAAATAAGTTAAATTATACTACAACAAAGGACGTGTTGTTATTTCATTGTTAGGTATACATGTTAGTTATGATAACATAATATTCTTACGTATGCCTTGTTAAATAAACTTTCATTCATACTAAGGTAGATATATGTAAGTAGTCTAGTTATGTTAACAGTGCACAAACATTGACATAACTATCTATGTACAGAAAACAATTCTCATTTTAAAATGTCAGCATTTTATTATTATGTTCCACACCATTTTGTGTAGTAAGATTTTCCTACTAAATTCAACCTTCTTTCAACAAGTATAAAATGTGAGAAAACATCAATAGTGCAAACAAAAATTGCACAAAATATAAAACCGCAGTGCGAAACATGGGCACTCACACACACAAACATGTAAAAGCGAACAGAAGTTATTAAAATGAACACTTGAGTTCAATGGCAGCCTACAACTACTTGTTTGGCTCCTGACATAAGGAACATTCATTTAAACGGAACTTTAAAATAAGTACTGTTTTAACCATCCATTAATATAACAAACATTGAAACAATTTGATTAAGATTCCTTATACTATTCCTTATGCTATGTTATACACTCTATCAAATAGCACACTTGGCTTCCAACACCGTGCAGCTCGCTTCATCACTGGAGACTACCGCTCTAGACACCCAGGATCTGTCACAACCATGCTCACCAACCTTAACCTTGACACATTATACAATAGACGATGCGACCAAAGACTAAAATTTATGTACCGAACTCTTAGAGGATCTATCCCAGCCCTCCCCACTGAAACATTCTTCCGGCCCCAAAAAACAAACAAAAGACACATTAAGCCTAAGCACTTCACAATTCCTCAAATTTTGTCCAACAACTAACAACCAACAACACCAGATGTTTTATAGTACCTACAGCCCACACTGAACAATTTAAGAATTCATTTTTTGTAAAAACAATAGCCGACTGGAACCAACTTAACGAGTCACAGGTCCAGGCTGAAACCATAACTGATTTCAGTCACCTGATCTGCGGCTCAAACACTCAATAACATGCGCACACACCCCCGTCGTATATAATAGCCAATATTGGCTTCTTACGATGTATCCCATTCAGATTCAGATCTCCATTCTCCAAAAGGAATTGTTGTAATTTAGTCCATAATCTATGGTGTTGAGATCATGTTAAAAGGTGCTATTTTTATATCAACCCAGGAAGTGCGCTCAGTGCTATGAAACTCTTCCAACAATTAGGCCCTCACTGACCTCTGGAACAGATGCCAGAGTTAGTTATCATAACGATACAAAATATCAATGTTCAATGTAAAACGTGTATTTTCTTGACAATGATGGCGATAATAAACTAAAATGAAGCATTACTTCATGAATCACTGTCAACAAATAATAGTAAAGTCCAGTTACCGAGATCTGTGTAAAACCTAAAAATATGGACACATATACAATGTATAAATCAGGCATATCTTTTTAAGCACCAAATAATATGACCCTTAGCTTGCACCTAAATCATTGTAAACCAAGCTCAGAGGCATATACAGACAATAAGATGAGTTAATTTCAAAATCAATAAGCAGGTTCAATAAGCAGGTGTCAAGTTGTCAACAGATGCATACAATAGATGGATACAACATATTCAAATATCTGTATATATCTACATGTATCAGTATTAGTTTCTAAACATCAATAACCACACCCATAAACACAATTATAATATGTAAATTACAGCCCTCCTAAAGGCATTTTAAGACCAACGCATTGGCAACATAAGACTGTTTTCTATGACAAACAAAACAATAAACATTCATTCGAAACCAATCTAGCAACCATTGATTTATTTAGCGATAAATATCCTTGGCCTAGTTTGGCAAAAATTAATTTATGACCATTTTAAGACCTTTCTTTGAAAATTCAAAGTACTATAATCTTCTTAAGTCATTGATATAAACATGAGACAAATGAAAGACCTGACAGACACCATGTATGATGTTACTGCAAAAACACATAATTAAAAAGTATAACTGTGTATAACCCTCCTTCACCCTAAGCTGCTATTGAGTTCCAGTTACTCAATCCATATCCTTTTTACCAATACCCCTGTACATGCATGTCTGAAACATCACAATGATATATCATGTTTGGAACCTGCCAATAACATGCTTAGTGCTGACATGTTAGTAAATTTGGCCATGTTTAAATATCAACCCAATAAACCCGTTAAATGTTTTGTTCACAGCATAATACTACAGCAGAATAAACTGGATCAATCCGTCAGCACTACAACTTTGTAGACCCGGAAAGTACGATTATGAAACACCAGTTGAAAGTATTTCTTGTAGTCAGGCGTCTGGTGGCGAACTTTGTCACAGAACCGTGGTATCTGTGTCTGATGCTGTACATCATCGGTAACATCGGATTTCTACAACACAGTAAACTCTTGATTAATAAATGAACGGAAACTCTGGGATGAAACTTTAGCTGTAGTAACATTACAAATATGTGATTAAAAAATAAAGGTAAGTTCTTTTATAGCGCTGTATCCAATCCTCAGGACTGCTCAAATTGCTTTAAACTTTACTCCTGGCAAACCTGTTCAATAATCGGAATCGGAAGTGTTTATTGACCCCAAAAATATACATAATACAATGTTCAACAAATTACCTACTGCTCAATTCTAAAATAATATTGCATTATTGACGTGGTGAACTTATAGGACAAATACATGTGTTATTAAACAAGAAATAACAGAAAAGTAATTATAAGTAATATATGAATTACTGCTATAGATAAACTAAACAGGGGTCGAGGAGACTGTCACTAAGACCACTTTGGTCGCTCTCATTGCAGCAACCCTGTTTATTAAAACACATTTAAACGTAGTTGGCTATTTTAAACACTTTCGATGAGATCATAATAAACACATAATCAAACATTATCTCGACTTCTCTGGAAATCATCCAGCCACACAGCAACTAATGTATGAAGAGTGTTCACACAGAATTCTCCACCACTGCTTATAGCCAGGCACTTGTCTATACAGCTGAGTGAACTGGTGCAATTAGAGTGAAAAAACTTGCCCAAGGTTCAACACACCAGCAAATGATTCAAACCCGGGTTCTTTTAGTTGAGAGTCCAAAGCACTACTATTACAGTGCTACTATTACATTTAGAGAGCATTCATAGTGTTCTAGGTGTAAAGGCTAGAGGTTTATTATTACTTGCCTAATTAAAGCATCTAAACTAAAATGTAGGTGGTTAGATAAGCAGGGCAGTTTTATTCTACCCGTGCTAACTACATGTAAAACTACATGTAATTAGTCTTAAATGGATTCAGTGGTAACAGGTTGATGTGCTCAAACTGTCATGTTAGTGATTTTCCTATTAAACAGACACAATATGCCCATTGAAAGCAAAGTAAATGGAAGTTCATGTATAGCATTATACCTCAGGATCATTCAAAGACATTTACACTTCGCCTATTACGTTTATAGCCATCTTGAAATAGGGGTGTCACACATGTGAACGTCTTGGAGGGTGGGGGTATAAAAGTTCACACAGGCTAATGTAAGTTTAATATCATGCATGGGCTAAAGGAAATAAAAAACACCTATTGCTTGGATCACTATTATAATACCTGTTGCTATATAGTTCCATGTCCACAAAAGCCAAAAGCAATAAAAAATTGAAGAATTAAAAATTACACATTTTGTGCTATGCATATTGAATATGCATATTTTTGCCATGCTTTCTGGATGCCCAGTTTTGACGGCAGACAGGACACATACTGGCATCAGGCGCACTCTTTCTGCATCCCAAGATATTTACAAGGATCACTTTTAGGCCGGAAAGAGTGTCCAAATGAATTATTGTGTAATATTCCAATGTACTACAAACACTTGTCATCACAGAGAACATACATTTATCTTAAGATGCCACATGAATCAATTTTTGTTTAATTGAAGCCAGATGTTTCGTAGAGGCCTGTCTGAGCTTCTAGATTGCTGCTGTCTTTGGCTCGTTTTCTAAATAATTGTATCAACTGCAGCCCCTGTGACATAATCCCCATCAGGACACACACATTACAAACAGATAGTGGAATCCCAATTGTTACAGAGGCTCAACTGGTAGATGCATTCACTAGAGGTGTTCGCTTTTACAATCGGAAGGACACCGATTTTTTTATCACTTTTTTGTTTAACTTTTCACAAAATCATAATCATAAATCAAATCATAAAGCAATTATGTAGACTACTACTTGTATTTCTTTTATTTTTGTAGCAATTTTTATATGCCATAAAAATATATATTAATTGTATATAACAATAATGTATATTTCTTAATTTCATTTATGAAGACAATTATTTAAATCTAGAAATATATATCATAGTTTAATACAATTATCATATTTTCATTGCTAATAAATAATTACTATAACAATAAAAACACAAGGAGTACTTCATTTATTGATTTATAATTATTATTTAGTGAAAACGTAAACAAGTGTATAAAAATATTAATGGTTTTGCATCAGGTTCAAACCGGTGTCCTTACGATTGTAAAATCAAACGCACCTAACGAACGCGTTTACCAACTGAGCTACGGAAACCAGTGGGATTCTGGTACCAGATTTAAAGTGTTACGTTAAACTTACAACTCCTCCCTTTTCATACACCAACATTCTAGTGATATTAATGGATTATATAACATTTCTGTCTGAAGTAAAATGTTTGTAATGCATGTGTCCTTGTGTGGATTATCTTCCGTGGGCTGCAATCGATACAATTGCTCAGAAAAAGAGCTGAAGGTGGCAGTGAACCTGACACTAAGCCAGACCTCCGCGAAACCTCTGGCTTGAATTTTGTAATAACATTTGATTCGTGTGGAACCGTAAGATAAATATTTGTTCTCTTTGATTTAGACACAACAACTTATCCTTGTAAACATGCTCTGATTACGTAGAAAGGGTCAGCCTGATGTCAATATGTGTGATCTTTGACACCATGATACCATGTCATTGCTAATTAACTTTCAACTTTCTGCGGGAATTGGAATACCCACAAAAATGGCATTCACCTCTGGGAAAAATAACTGAAGCTTTATCTAAAATTCTAAGTTCAGTTTATAAAGGTAACAATTGATGCGAGTTAGTACCTGAGAGTAATGGGCATCAACGAGACTTGGAAGTCCACAACCGCCTTGGGTCGGCCGCAGACAGATGCTGTCTTCTAGAATGACGTAGCTGGCATTGTACTTCTGCAGAACAGCATGAACGTCTTCCGCACTCTGACGTCCATACATCCTGTACAGCTGCAGTAAACACAAGTGACCTTTTAATAATTTCATGACCCAGAAACAGTTATGTAATGTCAACATGAATTGCAATTATACGCATGATTTTACATTAAATCAGTAAATTACATTAGTAATGTCATGTACTGTATTACTGTTCTGTTTACGAATGTGCATACACATTTGGAGTACAGTACAGCTACAGTCATATATAACAGAACCAAAATTCTGTTTAGAGTGTAGTTTTGTTATATATTTATCACATCATATTCATGTATTACAAAAAACATGGTATGAATATGAACACTTTGATAAATGTATTAAACCTGCCTCGTGGAGTGTATTTCTGCTTGATTTGTTGAGGACACATTTTACCGAAAATTGAACTCAACTTCTACTGACACAGCGGCCTATCTCTGCACATTTTTCATTTAATAAAGTTGTCCGACAAACTATAAAGTCACTTTTGTAAAATCGTGCTATGCGGTAAGCATAGCACGATTTTACAATAGTAACAAACAGAAAACCCCCTTTAAATGAGTTAGGATACAACTTTAGGCAAGATGCCTTTAACATGTTCTGAAATAGACGTATACAGCAACATGCATGTCACCCCGTCACCATTTCTCCTCTCACTCACGTCTATAGTTCGTTCTCGCAGATCTTTGTCCTCATAATGGGGGTGGTTAGTGATGGGGCGGAGGGTGCATAGCTTCACCCCTGCCAGCAGTTGCATGCTGCCAGCAAATGCCGCTCCTGGAGGCGTCTCTCTACTACGACAGAGTGAGAACAGGTGAACAACTCCAATAAGAATAACTTCTTAACAATATTAATATAACATAACAAAATGTCACATGGCCAAAATGATAATTGTGAAATATTGCCCTTGTGTGAATGTTTCCTCTAGTGCAGTGGGTGGTTGCTGTATGCCACATTAAAAATCTGGAACCAACTTTACTTTAAAATTGTCTGAAATTAATTCAACAAATTCAAAAATAATTTCCTTAAAATTACATTTTCATTGTAAAACCAAACTGTGCATGACTCTATCCATGACACTAAAAAATCAAGCTTTTCAATGGTGCAAGCTCACCCAAAGGCAGTTATGTGCACTGAACATGCGTGTCATTTTTCGGTTCTGTTTTCATGTGTGAAATGTCACGTAGCCTTTCTAAAAGGTTATAAAATGTACTAAATAGAAACATAGATGAGAAATAAGCATTACCATTTGATAGAAAACATATTATTAAAGTATTCTTTGGTGCAAACAATCCAAATTGTTGCAAATCATCGAGCAATACAGTGTTATCTCGAAATAAAGTTCACTGACATACATCTCATTTGTTTTGAACATGACACACACACAGACACACACACACACCACACACACACCCACACACACACCACACCACACCACACCACACCACACCACACCACACCACACCACACACACCCACCACCCACCCACACCCACACCCACACCCACACCACACCACACACCCACACACCAACACACACACACACACACACACACACACACACACACACACACACACACACACACACACACACACACCACACACACACACACACACACACACACACACAACACACACAACACACACACACACACACACACAATTATACATGTGTATGAGACATGTGACATGTGTGGATTGACTGTATATGATGACATACATGATCCACTCCATCAGGTCCACTGTGTCAGGGTCGTAGAACTCCCCCAGGTACTTGAGCTCTTCTTGCAGGCGTGGCAGGGCCTGGCAACACAGTGGACGAATCAATCTCTACTAATAGTATATTGTACTTCACCAAACGTATCGTGTGTGTGTGTGTGTGTGTGTGTGTGTGTGTGTGTGTGTGTTGTGTCTGTGTGTGTTGTGTCTGTGTGTTGTGTGTCTGCTGTGTGTGTTCTGTCTGTCTGTCTGTCTGTCTGTCTGTCTGTCTGTCTGTCTGTCTGTCTGTCTGTCTGTCTGTCTGTCTGTCTGTTGCTTGGTCTGTCTGAGTTGTGGTGTGTCGTGCGTGCGTGCGTGCGTGCGTGCGTGCGTGCGTGCATGTGTGTGCCTATGTGTAAATAATACTAACTGCAATAACTTTGTTTATACACTAAGACCCAAAGTAGACCTCTGTTCAGAAGATGTGACATAGACATAAAAATAGTAGTACAAGTAAAATATATAAATAAATAAATACATACCTACAAGTTGTGTATTGTTATACAGAGCTGTATATTTAAACAATTGTATAGTTATGTATTAGTTCATTAAAACCATGTATCTGTGTGTGCAGTGTGCACACCCATGCATGTGTGTTTGTGGATATATGTGTGTGTATTTGCGTGCAAGTGTGTATGTGCATGCGTGCATTCATGCACGCATGCATGCATGTGTGCGTGTGGTGCAAGTTTTGGTAATTAACACCGATTGACTAATTCTAACAGGCGAGTGACTAACCGTGTATATAACTATTGCCAAAGTAGCAACAGTGATAGAAAGTCGAATGATCTGTGCCTGAAAAACAACAAAGTTCTTTTTCAGCTCAATCCAGATATGAATCTGTACGAGT
>JAODUO010000225.1:250000-262500 GCA_025642075.2 Ridgeia piscesae | reverse complement strand
TTCGGCTGCTGAGTTCAAGGTTATTTTAGACCGCGACCGCGTACTGTGTTATCGCTCCGCCTCAGTTCGCATCGCCAGACGAGGCGCGTTGGCTCTGAATTTATTTTAAAACTGTACACCATTCGCAAGATTTACTCAGTTCAACATTCGACAGTGTATATTATTTTAACGTAATACACATTTACGTTGGTTTCAATGTCAGTTAGTTTTATAAATCACGCATACACCGTGCAACCAGCACATTGGCTTTGGTTGCTGTTGTAGCGTTTTGGGGAGGGTGGCGCCCCTGGCGGAATATAATCTATAACGCGCCTCGTTTACAACGCGGTTCCATTTCGTGGACCCCAACCACCGCGTTACAACGAGGCGCGACTGTATATAAGAATTCACCTTTATTAGAACATAAAAATTTACCTTTACATACCAGGACTTAGGTGTAGTAGAAATGATCTTATTATCATTAAACTGTGAATATTTTGCATGCAGAACAATGACGAAAGGAGACAAAATGCAATACGCCCAGACCTGTATGGAAGGCTAGCTCTGGTCGGCCACTGTAGATGTGATCACTGTAGATGTGACCACCCGCTGATTTAGCAGGGGAGTCCTTGTCTGCTTTGGATCTGTCAAACATGTGCAATTGACTAGCAAACATGACAACATATTTGCAATCTTTTTTACACACAATTCAGTTGAAAATCACAAGATAACATCAACACTGTCAATGCTGTGGAAAATCTGGGTACATTTCATGACACATGCTATTGGGAAAAACTCTGTAGCAGTAGTGATTTGTTTATGTCTGTCCTGTATCAGTACTTGGCTATCTATTGTTACCTTTTTTAACCAATTTTAGTACATATTATTATTGTTATTACATTGCCTTTTCAAAAAAACTTTTAAGAATTATTACTTGCTTTAAGTTGCTTATTTATTTATTGTTTATTCTACCTATTTAGTATACTCATTTATATACTTAATTTATTAATATTACCAATTTTAATGCTGATGATTGTTATTTTAATGTCTTATCACCTGTATCTGGATCAACAATTTTATTACAGGCATTTTAATGTGTAACTGAAGACAAATTTCCACTTTTAGTGCAATTTTAAGGGTTAATATAAAAGTACACGACTCAAGATACTCCACTGAAATGTTTACAAACAAATGTGTCATACGACTTGGATTGTAAATGAGGACTGCCTCGCACACAACCATCTAGTAATCTACATATAATATTTGTTTTCCTGGATAAAATATGTGGCTTGTTCTTATGGCAAATTGTGTTTTTCTGTTCTTCCTACATGTTACTAGATAGAACCAGAAACAGACTGACTTGACATTGAACCATCAAAGATGAATAATAATCTTTATTTGATGTATAGTGTTCATAGCCCATTATATAAAACTTGCCTAAGAGTACAATATAAATAAATTACAACTTTAAATAATAACTGTAAATAATAATAATAAAAAATTTTGTGTAAACATCAATGGTTTAAAAATAAAACAATTAACATGGGAAATTAAGAATGAGAAATGTTCAGTTATTAACCAGATAAAAATAAAACATATAAATAATTATAATAAAAAGATACCTGTGTTGCTGAACAAGGGCAATGCCCAGTGCCGTGAGACAGACAAGGTGTGTGATGAGGTACAGCGGCAGATTGAGGGTCTGCATGAGTCGTACAATGGATGACCAGTCCAACCACCCAAACCCATCACTGCACAGGTACAGCCCCACGTGGAAGTCACTGCAAGCAGCAGGACAGATGTCTAACTGATACAGCACATGTGTGTGTGGTGTGTGTGTGGTGTGTGTGTGTGTGTGTGTGTGTGTGTGAGAGAGTGTGTGTGTGTGTGTGTGTGTGTGTGTGTGTGTGTGTGTGTGTGTGTGTGTGTGTGTGTGTGTGTGTGTTGTATTTGTATTTGTATGTGTGAATATATGGGGTTTATATTAACGTATTGGAAAAAGTTGCCTCTATTTTTATTTCCGTTTTGTACATTTTTTCTAATGATATTAATGTTTGTAGCACATGTTAGACAGACAAACATTTATTACTCTTTATCAGGCTATGTAAATACTGATTGTAAGTTATGACTAAATGGAAAGGCATTATATCTTATGTTAATGCAAAACATCTTTTAAAATTCATGCCATAATCAAACACAATTTATGAATACTCTGGGAAACCATATTCTACATTAATTTTGTATAGCACAATATAAAGTTTGTAATTACATGTTTAAAGTAAACTTTCTACTATTTCAAAAAGCAAACAAAGCAATTCCTCATTAACATAAATATTCAGCTCTTGTCAGCATGGACTACTTATAATGTACTGATGCTGGAGGATACCAATTTCTATTTCTATTTGGGTCAAGTTGACTGGATTTAATAGCCACAGAAAGGAACAAACCGGAATAACTGTTTTTTTCCTGTCACACGATAACTTGGTACCATGGAGCATATAAAAGAAATCAGAATTACTCTATAACTGCTGAATTTTCTTTACAAGTGACATACGGTAGTTATGTCTGTATGAATGGCGTTAGCACAGAATCTAGCAGATTAAAATGCCAGCATATTATAACTGATGTAACATGGATGACTTGCATGGAATCTTCCAGACCAAACTTAGCCCTGACAAACTTGTTGATGTGTTCGTCTGCTTCATGCCACAGAAGTATCTACAACAGCACATTTCTCTGGTTAGTTCAAAAGTGACAAGAACACAATATTTAACAAGACTTGAAATGAAAGGGACTAGTGCCACATATTAAATATTATAGATCTTTAAAATTATTTCCTACTAAAAATTACACCTTGATACTGTATTTACATGCAACTGGTAATCACACACTAAGAGAAGAATCTGTTTAAATTCAACCATCATATTCCATCAGATGTGCGCTTGTGAAGCCAGATATGCGAGGTTACAGATAATGTTTGACAAGTACGTTCAATGCAATTCACCTTCATGAATTTGTTAATGGCTGCCATAAGTGCAAAGACGAGTGCAATGTATCCCAGCATCCTGAGCAGTCTCATCTTCAGTCCACATGGTTGCTGTGATAGTTGACCCTATGAAGACACACAGATAACAGCTAAAACAAACAAACTAACATCTTAGTACTAAAATCCCCACCCAGACCTGTTTGACAGTCACAATCAACTGGGGATATTTCACATAACTTGTTTTAGCGCAAAGTTTTTTGAATTTAATCCATGTCAAATATATTTTACGAAAAATCAAGAAATCATCTGCCACATAATGCCTTCCAGAAGATTTGTATTTTTGCTAGTAAAAAATAAAGGTAAATTGTTGAGAAAAAATAGCATGTGAACTAGACAACAAAAGGGAGTAAGGGGGAAGAAACAGTGGGAGAATGGGATGACTCCCATGAAAGGGGAAGAGGAAGGTGCAGTGTCACCTGCAGTGCCATGACAAGGAGGGCAGCCGGGATGAAGCTGAGAAGGAGGCTTGTGATGATCATCTTGTTGAAGAACTGAGCCAGGCACACCAACAGCATACAGAGAGCCTGGATGATGTAGACCACGCAGATCTGGAAACAGCAACAATAGGGCCTGTAAGTGTGTCACGATACATGGCAAGACTCCGCGCGACTGCAGCTGATTTGTGACCGGACACAATAATGATATTCTCACAACAGATGACAGTTGTAGTTTCCGACTGATGAATACTACGAAAATCATGTCATAAATATCTTGTGTTATAGCTTTCTTATCTTAAATGTCGATCTAATGTCGAGTTTAACACACTGTCATAGACATATAGCGATTTACGTAGTGCAGATAATAAACACGATTTTAGGCCGTATGTGTCTTTTACAGGATTTGCATTTTACATTGCTGTACGTTATGGTTTCACAAACATTCGATAAGCATTTAAATCTGAGGTGTCTAAATAATCATAGCACATGTATACATTTGCCCCAAAACAAGTTGTACTGCGCGAAAGATGGCATTCTTCATTACTTCTCAAGATCACAAAACACATGGACTTGCTGCCGATGCCATGGCAACCACCATAATAATCGATTGTAATGCTTGACTTCCATGATCATTCTTACCAGCAATGTGTCACACTGCTTGTGCTTGTAAATATCCTTCGGAAAATGTAGCTGTTTAGAGCTATTTGTGAACATCCTAATTATTACAACCAAAAACAAAACAACGTCCTATCTTTTAACACGGAGAAAATGGACTTCCTGCCCCTAACCTCGTTTTTGAGCGCGAGACTTACATGGCCTAATGCACAGATGCAGACTAGTTGATGTGGACTACATAGATTTGAAAACACACAGCCTTGGTGACGTGAACTATATAGATCTTGAAACAACAACACAGCCTGGGTGATGTAGACTACACAGAGTTGGACACAAACATTCAAATTAACACAGACATTGTGGCTAAGAATGTAAATCACAAGGTCACCTCGCATGATATGTAATTGCAGCAAAAACACCGGTGACTATTTCGCCATTAATCTGTGCAAGAAAGCCAGTTCATGATCAGTCATATTCAAAATCATTTAAATTTCTTACCATCTGACTTTTTTCTGGTGCTCGCGCGCTTTGTCGCTTATATTTAATTTTAGTACGCATTGTTTATTGAAAGAAAATAATAATGAGTTATAACTACTTCTTCATTTGCAGCATAAAATCAACAAAACTCAAACACAGAATTTGGAGCTATCGGTACTTCAAGCAGAGGAATAAGCCTTTTTGTCATTTACATTCTTTTATTGCAGAGTGTATATAGGAAACTGTTAAAACCCACGACCTAAAATTGGCTAAATATTGTATTAATTGTGTTATAAAAACAAAAATATAATACCAAAGTAGTATCAAAGTACATAGTATACATGTTTGACAACTTATGACATGTTTTGATGATTTTGTAGCAGTTTTAAAATGTAACCTTTCGATGTGGCACCACTTGAAGGAGTTGTACACCGAATAGAGCCATGGCTTGTAGGAGCAGTACAAACTGGTTGAACTGCCAGCAGATGGCAAACAGGAAGGTGCTGATAGTGGCTCCACCTACACAGAGGCGCTAAAACAAACAGACAAATAAACATGTTCTGTTACCAATATGGATTATGAAACAAAATCTGCTCAGCAACTGAAGATTTAAGAATGGGTCAGCATAGTTGTGTTTAAGAATAAGAAAAAATACAAATCATCTATAATTGAGAGATAAAAAGCAATAATTTAATAGTGATTCTATGTGGAATGATGAATAATTTTAAGAATATCTATATGTATCAAAAAAAGGTACAAAATAAAAACAAATTATAAGCAAGGTGTTCAATAAATGTTGATAATTTTGTCACAATACACTGTCCTTATATTGTTGGTACTTCATATGAACCATTGATACGTTTCATACTTCTGGTTATCCCCTTTCCACAAGCACCAATGCATTTATTATAGAAAAACACGGAATTCCATGGCTGGAACTTGACCTACAGCTTTTTGAAATTTGGACCCCCAACAAATTCAAAAGGCTGTACTGTACACAGAATTCCAGTCATAGAAATTCATGTTTTTTTACATCGTTGTCTAGACAACTGCACCATCTACAACTATGTCGCTGGATGTATGACTTTTTTCGTCGTACTTTTTGAAGTTATTGGCATTATAAAATTGTGAATATAATATACAACTCCATACGAAATGGGTTACCATTGTGTTGCCTTGTGTGTGTGCGTGCGTGTGTGTATGCGTACGTGTGTATGCGTGACCTATTTCTAACACACACAAGTTTTAGCATGGATGACTGCCATTTTCCCCTTTGCCTTACCGGGTAATTTGGCTAGTCATAATTATATTGGGAATACAGTAGTTAAAACAATGCTATGTTCCAAACTTTGTTTTTTCAATGGTAATTTCAATTCAGTGCTAAGAATAACTGTGGCTTCACGTGTAGATATTACTGTAATTTAAATAACCTTTCAGTTACCTGTTTCCATTGTGGAGTATTGGTTTTGAAGTAGCAGTTGAGAAATGCCAACTGGACCCAGAGAAATGGAAGGGCAAAGTTCTCTCTCAATGCAATTATATCACCTGTTCGAGTTACATCAAGTCTGAAAAAATACACCATGTCCAGACATGTTATATATCTACAAGTGTTCAAGGAGCTAAACGAAGCGTTCTGGTTGAATTTTATGAAATGACATGGAAAAGCCACTAATTGCATGCAGTCTTTTCCGCTAAATTTGGGATGATTCCTTACAAATTGGGCATCACGTTAATAAATGCAAACTGTGGCCTTGAAAGGGTCGCCTGTTCACCTCAGCAGTTTAAACAAGGGCACAGTAACGTCATTCGGGGCACTGGTTACCACCTATATCGTGCTACTGATTGGTGGAGCGAGAAGGTTATCTTTATATGCAAATTGCTGTCTGTATGACCCAAATTTGTAAATACAGATGTTAGGCAATGTAGGAGATGAGGCACTGAGGTGGGCCGGCTTCAGCATGGCGGGGACTGTTGCCCACATCCGTGAATGCCGTGCTAACAACACGCATGCGAGGACGTGGCCGGTCTAGAAGCTACAGACGATTTATCTGGACACTGACACAGATCTCTTGTCATTATGTAGCTGCATTATTCTTTAGTATTAAACTGGTTAAATATGACCGTCTGTTGTGTTTCTTACTGTTGAAGCTGATGAAGGTACGGAAATGTTCAGCAATTAATTGTACCGCTACTCTTTTCTAACAAAGGTCTTGTTTTCATGTTACCAGAATGTCTCCGGCATTCCATTATCTATTCATGTTCCGAATTTCAGTAAGATCTGTCCATGGTAACTAAGGTACATTTCATGAAACATGACAAAACGTTGAAGGCAGTTTTCTCAGTTTGAAAGTTTCTACCCCACACGTTTGGCGAGCCGTAACTTCACTTATAATTGACGTATCTTCTTACATGATACACCAATTTTGAAAATTACCGACATCCGACTCATTTTGTTTATATATATATATATATATATATATATATATATATATATACTATATACATAATTATATATAAATATATACATATATATATATATATATATATATATATATATATATATATATATATATATATATATATATAGACACTGGTATGTTGCAACAAAATCTTTGAAAACAAAATCTTTGAAAAACGTCGGTTATGATGAATACTTCATGAATCCACCACCTAGCAGGTGTTGTATACAGGTAGCTGGAGGAGGGGTGAACTGTACCTGTTGAAGATGTAGAAGGCCGCGGTGAGAATGCCAGGCAGCCAGCTTCCTGTCAGTTGCCAGGTGAGGGAGTAGAGACCACACATCAGCAGGCCTTGCAGGGCATACCCCATGGTGACGTAGAAGAAGATGGGAGGTAGCCAGGTCTAAACACACAGGACACGTGAAGTATACAGACCAATGGGCATACAGCATGGTGACGTAGAAGAAGATGGGAGGTAGCCAGGTCTAAACACACAGGACACGTGAAGTATACAGACCAATGGGCATACAGCATGGTGACGTAGAAGAAGATGGGACGTAGCCAGGTCTAAACACACAGGACACGTGAAGTATACAGACCAATGGGCATACAGCATGGTGACGTAGAAGAAGATGGGACGTAGCCAGGTCTAAACACACAGGACACGTGAAGTATACAGACCAATAGGCATACAGCATGGTGACGTAGAAGAAGATGGGAGGTAGCCAGGTCTAAACACACAGGACACGTGAAGTATACAGACCAATGGGCATACAGCATGGTGACGTAGAAGAAGATGGGAGGTAGCCAGGTCTAAACACACAGGACACGTGAAGTATACAGACCAATGGGCATACAGCATGGTGACGTAGAAGAAGATGGGAGGTAGCCAGGTCTAAACACACAGGACACGTGAAGTATACAGACCAATGGGCATACAGCATGGTGACGTAGAAGAAGATGGGAGGTAGCCAGGTCTAAACACACAGGACACGTGAAGTATACAGACCAATGGGCATACAGCATGGTGACATAGAAGAAGATGGGAGGTAGCCAGGTCTAAACACACAGGACACGTGAAGTATACAGACCAATAGGCATACAGCATGGTGACGTAGAAGAAGATGGGAGGTAGCCAGGTCTAAACACACAGGACACGTGAAGTATACAGACCAATAGGCATACAGCATGGTGACGTAGAAGAAGATGGGAGGTAGCCAGGTCTAAACACACAGGACATGTGAAGTATACAGACCAATGGGCATACAGCATGGTGACGTAGAAGAAGATGGGAGGTAGCCAGGTCTAAACACACAGGACACGTGAAGTATACAGACCAATGGGCATACAGCATGGTGACGTAGAAGAAGTTGGGAGGTAGCCAGGTCTAAACACACAGGACACGTGAAGTATACAGACCAATGGGCATACAGCATGGTGACGTAGAAGAAGATGGGAGGTAGCCAGGTCTAAACACACAGGACACGTGAAGTATACAGACCAATGGGCATACAGCATGGTGACGTAGAAGAAGATGGGAGGTAGCCAGGTCTAAACACACAGGACACGTGAAGTATACAGACCAATAGGCATACCCCATGGTGACGTAGAAGAAGATGGGAGGTAGCCAGGTCTAAACACACAGGACACGTGAAGTATACAGACCAATGGGCATACAGCATGGTGACATAGAAGAAGATGGGAGGTAGCCAGGTCTAAACACACAGGACACGTGAAGTATACAGACCAATGGGCATACCCATGGTGACGTAGAAGAAGATGGGAGGTAGCCAGGTCTAAACACACAGGACACGTGAAGTATACAGACCAATGGGCATACAGCATGGTGACGTAGAAGATGGGAGGTAGCCAGGTCTAAACACACAGGACACGTGAAGTATACAGACCAATGGGCATACAGCATGGTGACGTAGAAGAAGATGGGAGGTAGCCAGGTCTAAACACACAGGACACGTGAAGTATACAGACCAATGGGCATACAGCATGGTGACATAGAAGAAGATGGGAGGTAGCCAGGTCTAAACACACAGGACACGTGAAGTATACAGACCAATAGGCATACCCCATGGTGACATAGAAGAAGATGGGAGGTAGCCAGGTCTAAACACACAGGACACGTGAAGTATACAGACCAATGGGCATACCCCATGGTGACGTAGAAGAAGATGGGAGGTAGCCAGGTCTAAACACACAGGACACGTGAAGTATACAGACCAATGGGCATACAGCATGGTGACGTAGAAGAAGATGGGAGGTAGCCAGGTCTAAACACACAGGACACGTGAATTATACAGACCAATGGGCATACAGCATGGTGACGTAGAAGAAGATGGGAGGTAGCCAGGTCTAAACACACAGGACACGTGAAGTATACAGACCAATGGGCATACAGCATGGTGACGTAGAAGAAGATGGGAGGTAGCCAGGTCTAAACACACAGGACACGTGAATTATACAGACCAATGGGCATACAGCATGGTGACGTAGAAGAAGATGGGAGGTAGCCAGGTCTAAACACACAGGACACGTGAATTATACAGACCAATGGGCATACAGCATGGTGACATAGAAGAAGATGGGAGGTAGCCAGGTCTAAACACACAGGACACGTGAAGTATACAGACCAATAGGCATACGCATGGTGACGTAGAAGAAGATGGGAGGTAGCCAGGTCTAAACACACAGGACACGTGAAGTATACAGACCAATGGGCATACAGCATGGTGACGTAGAAGAAGATGGGACGTAGCCAGGTCTAAACACACAGGACACGTGAAGTATACAGACCAATAGGCATACAGCATGGTGACGTAGAAGAAGATGGGAGGTAGCCAGGTCTAAACACACAGGACACGTGAAGTATACAGACCAATGGGCATACAGCATGGTGACGTAGAAGAAGATGGGAGGTAGCCAGGTCTAAACACACAGGACACGTGAAGTATACAGACCAATAGGCATACAGCATGGTGACGTAGAAGAAGATGGGACGTAGCCAGGTCTAAACACACAGGACACGTGAAGTATACAGACCAATGGGCATACAGCATGGTGACGTAGAAGAAGATGGGAGGTAGCCAGGTCTAAACACACAGGACACGTGAAGTATACAGACCAATGGCATACAGCATGGTGACGTAGAAGAAGATGGGAGGTAGCCAGGTCTAAACACACAGGACACGTGAAGTATACAGACCAATGGGCATACAGCATGGTGACGTAGAAGAAGATGGGAGGTAGCCAGGTCTAAACACACAGGACACGTGAAGTATACAGACCAATAGGCATACAGCATGGTGACGTAGAAGAAGATGGGAGGTAGCCAGGTCTAAACACACAGGACACGTGAAGTATACAGACCAATAGGCATACCCCATGGTGACGTAGAAGAAGATGGGAGGTAGCCAGGTCTAAACACACAGGACACGTGAAGTATACAGACCAATAGGCATACAGCATGGTGACGTAGAAGAAGATGGGACGTAGCCAGGTCTAAACACACAGGACACGTGAAGTATACAGACCAATGGGCATACAGCATGGTGACGTAGAAGAAGATGGGAGGTAGCCAGGTCTAAACACACAGGACACGTGAAGTATACAGACCAATGGGCATACAGCATGGTGACGTAGAAGAAGATGGGACGTAGCCAGGTCTAAACACACAGGACACGTGAAGTATACAGACCAATGGGCATACAGCATGGTGACATAGAAGAAGATGGGAGGTAGCCAGGTCTAAACACACAGGACACGTGAAGTATACAGACCAATGGGCATACAGCATGGTGACGTAGAAGAAGATGGGAGGTAGCCAGGTCTAAACACACAGGACACGTGAAGTATACAGACCAATAGGCATACCCCATGGTGACGTAGAAGAAGATGGGAGGTAGCCAGGTATAAACACACAGGACACATGAAGTATACAGACCAATAGGCATACAGCATGGTGACGTAGAAGAAGATGGGAGGTAGCCAGGTCTAAACACACAGGACATGTGAAGTATACAGACCAATGGGCATACAGCATGGTGACGTAGAAGAAGATGGGAGGTAGCCAGGTCTAAACACACAGGACACGTGAAGTATACAGACCAATGGGCATACAGCATGGTGACGTAGAAGAAGATGGGACATAGCCAGGTCTAAACACACAGGACACGTGAAGTATACAGACCAATGGGCATACAGCATGGTGACGTAGAAGAAGATGGGAGGTAGCCAGGTCTAAACACACAGGACACGTGAAGTATACAGACCAATGGGCATACAGCATGGTGACGTAGAAGAAGATGGGACGTAGCCAGGTCTAAACACACAGGACACGTGAAGTATACAGACCAATGGGCATACAGCATGGTGACGTAGAAGATGGGACGTAGCCAGGTCTAAACACACAGGATACGTGAAGTACACAGACCAATGGGCATACAGCATGGTGACATAGAAGAAGATGGGAGGTAGCCAGGTCTAAACACACAGGACACGTGAAGTATACAGACCAACAGGACTTGCAGGACATACAACATGGTGACGTAACAGAAAATACAATGTCTAGTCAAACAGGACAGGTAAGATGGGTAATGCTGTTTTAATTAAATTTTCATTGCCAATTTAATTTATTTCCTGAGTGATCTTAACTGCTCTCAGCTGTCTTCACCAGATGCATACCGTAAGACGAAAACATCACAGAAAAAAGTGAGTGGCCGCAATTGTGACTAGACAATTGTCCTGACAATTGTCCTGCAAGGAATTGAAACAGATTTCATGAAATGGTCTAAAAGATTAATTGGTTTAAAAAAACCATCTGCACGTCTAGTTACCTGTACAAATGGCAGCGTTCTGTAGAGAACAGCCAGAAACACCTCCTGGTAGATGTTGAACCGAGCCAGGAGATTCACAGTGTGCAGATGTTCTGTCATGTTGTCATGGGTCAACTCATACAAACCTACAATTTTGACATGGTATACATTTGACGTTATACAGCAGTTGATATGGCAACTGGATATTTCTTTGAGGTGATACATTAATGTTGTGTTTCCTAGCAATGGTGAATAAGATTTTTTTTTAAATGCACTCACTATTGTAAATTTTGTTTAGACTGCTGTTTAGACATACATAATTAAGTTAACATAATGAATATCAATAATTCAGTTTTACCGTGTAAAATTCGGTGAACTATTTTTGCTTTACCTTGAGAGAGAGAAGGTGCAGAGACCAATTGTTTGTAGTATGAGTAGTAGAGACCGGACTCTGTGCGGAATGAGATCTCACGTTCTACCTCCTACAAACATTAGAAGAGACCAGACTCAGTGCGGAATGAGATCTCACATTCCACCTTCTACAAACATTAGTAGAGACCAGATACAGTGCAGTATGAGATCTCACATTCCACCTTCTACAAACATTACCAGGTAATAGAGACCAGACTCAGTGTGGAATGAGATCTCACATTCCACCTCC
>JAODUO010000225.1:185000-247500 GCA_025642075.2 Ridgeia piscesae | reverse complement strand
ATAAGGCAGTGCATAAAATATTGTAAATAATTAAATGGTTGTTTAAACAGAAAAGGGTTCAGGTCCTTCCTCAAATGTCCAGAAACACGAGATCTCAGCTGTAATGAACACGTGTTCCAAAGGCAGGCCCTGCACATGAAAAGGCTCGTCGGCCGAACCATTCCAGGTTAATCCTAGCAACAACAACGAGAGCCTGGTCAGCTGAACAAAGACTGCAGTATGATTAACAAAAATGGTTACTCAATCAGCAGGTTAGTGCGGACTATTAGCGAGACTCACCCTGATGTTAGAGAACCATAATTTGTTCTCGAGGAATGTGTACAGGCACACAGCCACTCTGTACGCTGTATACAGCATCACCAGCACACCAACGACACGGTTAAGTGTGTTGAACAGTACACTGTTTGATTGAACTTGTTGGTGCCGCTCTCTCGTCTCTTTCACCTTTCTCTCCTCACTGTGTAAGGTACTCATTTTGTCATTTTCCATGCTATCATTAACAGCTGTTGTCACATTTGGCATCCTGTGTCGTATTTCTGACCGGGTAGGGTCGATACTACCAACAAACACATGCATCCAATAAGGCAATTTATTGAGTAATTATAATGTGATCTGTGATGAGATCATGACAGACATAATCCTAATGATTATAAATGTTGAAGAAATGGTAACTGGTTGAATGCGAACACAATGTAATAGTAATCAGTCTTTATGCAGGAGCAAATTCTTACCAGTCACAGATTTTGTGGTAGACAAGCCAGTTAAGATGTGCATTATGACATAAAATAAACTACACATATGCGACACCCATTTTCAAAACATAGTTGACAATATGTGATATTTAAAAAAACTATTTTTGTTGCTCCATATTTATTTACCATCTATCACCTGTCCATTGATGTTTCTACCCATTACTAACGTGTTTAACCCATCCAAACGATGGGCGGACGCTAAGATTTTGAATATTTGGTGTTAAGCAATATCGGTTCACTATTTGAGAACAGGTACACATTACACTTCCCCACACACATATGGTCTGGCCAGCATAAGAAAAAGAACAACCCGCCAGAATAAAGCTATGATAGTAATCAATGTAATAGTAACTGCATCACTCTGGAGGATATGAGAATTGACATAGGACAGTGTGATAGCTACATGGGCCTCGTGGCTTCAGTAGTTCTCTGAAGAGTCTGCATCTCTGGCCAACTGCTGTTTTCACACATGACTGGTTTTAGTGGCTGCCTACAGACAACTATGCTTAAACAATTGAAGTATAAAAACACATGATCATCAGGCATGTGGGAGGAGGCAAGTCACTTTGGAGGAACATTTGCACGTGGTGCGGCTAACTGAGGAAGAGATAGATAAATAAATATCGACACCATTGTCTGTGATACAACCTAGTGTATTTTCAGACTATTTTCTTTTAATACACTTCAAAATTTGACATACAATCTCAAACACATTCCTTTAATGTGTATCTACACATGTAACACCACACCACAAACAAAAACTGAAAGTCTACAGTACTCTACAAACAGTTGGATTATACTATGTATATCATTTTCAACAAAAAAATCATAATGCATTGTTAAAACCCATGTATGTCCTAAGATTCTCGGAAGACTAACCCATGCAAGATAACACTCACACTGATGATGTGATGTTATTTAAAACAAAAATGTTGCCACGTCCACTGCACTGCCACTGGTTCTGTCCTGCTCCTGGTATACCCCTTGCCCTACCCTGGTTTAAGTCAGTACGTTTAGTTCATTAGTCAGTCTAATTGATATTTCCTCGGGGATTCCTTCCTTAAATTCATTCGCTTTCTAAAAAGATTATATTTGACATAGCCTCTCGAGTGTTATGCTTGCAATGCAATAACTGTGAATGTGTTGGCGATTTATGGGAATCACAGGCGAGCTCTCAAACATTGTATGTGACATATAGATTGCATCGTGCTGATCACTAAATTTTGCATGTCGTGGCGATCTTTGCTGATCCTATTTTATAATAATTGTTAACTAAACTATTTGTATCTATACTTGCAGTCACTTTTCAGTTGCAGCATGGCGATTATGTCAACCATAAAGTAAATACTGTGATGGAAACGAAATAAAAATAAACACTATATGGACGGTAGCGGGCGAGTAGCCAGACATGCGAAGAAAGAGTGCATCTGATTGGCGAGTAGCCAGACATGTAATGAGAGAGCGCTTTTGATTGGCTCACATTTTCGAGTGGTGACATCGAGCGATCCTGTTCGTTACTAGTCCATAAGCCATCCAGTGAATCGTTTTACTGCCATATTGTTTTCTCAAAACATTACTATAATTCTTTCGTCGACGTTTCTCCACTATTGTGCGTGATGTTCATGACACTTTTCAAGAACATTCAGTGAAAGCTAAAAAAATTCCCGGGTACTCGGACAAAAAAATCGAATTCAAGAACATTTTTGCAATCTATGTCTATGCTACTCTGACTATAATAATGTCTATGGCATAAATAGTACGCCACGGTCCACGTTACTCGCCGGCAACTTGGGGAAAGTCCGCTTCAAAACAGCTCCCAAAGTCAGTCTAACTGCCTGAATTGCTATAACTCTATAACTCTACTGTAAGGCATTTTGGCGATATGTTGACGTGGAAACTAAAAATTAATAAGTTCGAATTATATCGTCGAAGCGTCCGTATGTATGAATGGGAATGTCAATTTCTGATGCAGGCCGTAGTAAAACCGGCCTTATTTGGTCATCATCAAGCAGTTTTCCCAGTGGTACGCAATACTATGCATACGCAAATTTTAACCTCTGCCCCGATTCGCAGTTCCTAGCTAATCAAAATGCAGTTTACGTTTACAATGACGACGTTAGCGAATGCAATCTACCCCAACGGTATAATCCCTCAAGTGCTACTGACATCGGCTTTGTCTTTCATTTGCAGGTATCAGTAAACAGTATTAGTTAATAGATCTTTACTAACCTTTAATACAATCATTTTTATGATACATATTAATGCACACAGTTTATTATACTATTGCGTAGCTCTGCTGATAGATGTAGCAATAACTGATTCAAATATAAAAGGAGTAAGTTCTACTTGACATATGCCGACTGTGAATTTTCATACGCACGTGCCAATCTACGTGAAGCTGTCGCGTTTACTCGAAACCTTGGTAGCATTCTGCTTTAACTCGTCATTTGCAGCTCTTCTATTTTTATTCCCATTATTCACTGCGGTCAGTTGTAGTTTCATTACACGTTTTTCTTTATGAAATTTCAGCAAAATTAAGCAATATTTGGTTGGTTTGACGACGTAAAAAACGTATCTAGTTACAACATTCTGTCACCCCTACGGGCCTCAAATTATGGACGTATAGATAGATTGACGATGTAGCTATATTTCGATCATTGGGCATTTTCGCAATGTATATGTAAGTATGCTTTTATCATGATTATACTTTTCATTTAGTATACACTGAAAGTTTCATTGCAGCGAGCCGAGGCAGAATGCATGTTGTTTTCAAGCGGTTGAAAACGTGACGTTTGACGGATTAGTGTCTGAGACCGGGAGCGCGTGAAATTATGGTGGTGCGATATCGGTATTCAATTGTATCAGGTTTCCAAATGGCGTTGGGCATCACCTCGATTTATGTCGTGACGCTATTCGAATCGAGACGCGACCAAACTAATTGCGTCGTGTCTTAAATCGAATTACGTTGGGTCTCTAAATGCTGGTCGTGCATCAAGTCAACCAATAGCAGCGCGTTTCTCCAGAGCTGCTATGTTATTTTGTGCGATAATTCTATTTTCAAAAATTCCAGAACACATTATCCAAAATAGTGTATAATGCAGCGTTTTCTCTTGAGTGGATTTAGAAACCATTAACGTTCCGCATTTCTGAGATTCCGCCTTTCGTTGATTTTACACTCGGTCGGTAGCCTATGATTGTCAACACAGACTCACTGAATGTGGCGAGCACATGGGAGTGGCCAGGGGTGCACTGCCTACACTAGCAGTACTGTGGTGTACTCGTTTTTGACCGAGTCTCTCTAGACCGAAAGTTAATTTTAACACGTTCTGCGTAGAACAAGGGTAAGCGTTACACAGAAGTTCCCGCGACAAGGGTATCATTGGAATATAGAGGAACCCTCCCTAGAACAAGGCGATGTATTTATAGCAGCATTCATGGTAACCTATCGCGTATGTTTCGGTATATGCTCAAGGCAGGTTTCGCAGATTATCTTAAAATTGTGTTTTGTTTTAAATACGTCCATAGAACAAGAGTATGGCTCCTACACACATGTGAAAGTAGTGCACCCGCGGGGGGGGAGCGTTGGACGTATAGTTAGCCCATTGGACATGTATTTGCTATGATGAGGTCCCAGTCAAGACAGCATTGCGGATAATGTGTTCTGATATTTAAAATTAGAATTATCAGACAAAATATTTAATCGTCAGACAAAATAACGGGTTGTATTCCACGACACATATATTAAAGAAACATCCTTAAAAGACAATGCGATGTAGCGGTTCTGGAGAAACGTGCTGCTATTGGTTGACTCGATGCACGACCAGCATTTAGAGATCCGACAAAATTCAATTTAAGACACGACGCAATTATTACGGTCGCGCCTCAAATCGAATAGCGTCACAACATAAATCGAGGTGATGGCCGACACAATTTATAGAGACCCGACACAATTCGAATCGAGTCGCGATTCAAATAATTGCGTCATGGTTTAAATAGAAACTTGACACGACCCAAATAATTGTGTTGTGGCGCACGAATAATTGCGTCGGGGAGCTATTCCGCTTCCATAAAGACGAAAAAGTGATGTAATGCGCCGCGTCGTTGCGCCCGAGGTCACATCGGTCAGCGTCGGGCTGGTAGGGAGTGTCGAAGTTGTCAAGATAGATACGTAGAAGTTGGGATTTTTTAATGCCAGATAACATTTTAATCCCCCGATCTTCAATAGTCTGACGCAGTAACGAAGCAGACCAAATTTGGAGGGCTACTGACGTCCCAGCGAGGATGTGTCGGTGCCCCACTTGTTTCAGGCAGATCGTGGTTGTTTACATTAGACTCAGCCTCTTCTCCAGTGACGGCTGTCACGCATACGGCGTCGTGTGAAACATTTCTGTCTCTGCTACGACGAGATGATGTTGACGGTGTGTGTCGTCTCCCGGCACTTAATTACACGTTTCTGCCGACCACGGGGCATTGCGGCTTGATAGTTGCATAGCAATTGAATGAACCAAAATGACGTGCTTCTTGGTTCGTGTTCAATACGAAGATGGCATCGAGCAGGGAAGATGTTATTTCTATAACGCTGGGCAAATGTGGTTGATTGTGTAAACTCACTTCCCCTGTCCCAGTGTTATGACTGGACAGAAACCCCTTATAGAGAGGGGTGTAGATGGTGAGTGGAAGGGGGTCTTGATGATGACCCATTTGTGATTGGTTAGCCCTTGCTGCATAGGGGAATGCCCTCCTCTGACTCTGCTTTGACCCTACTTTGAACCTGTTGTTGTATCTGGCATAAACATGCATTGTGTTAAACACTATGCCTCAATTTCTGAATCTGCCCCTGCGTATGATAGTGTATTTGTTTGCATGAGGATTTGCAGTAATGGGTGTCCTTGATAAATTGTATATTGTTGGAATCGCATGTGGACTAAAGAGAAGAGAACATAATGGGAAAAGATTTTATTGAAATTATTTAACGAGATTGCATGACTACAAAGTAATGGTAAGCACAATAAAAACACAACCTCAGGTAGAATCACTGCACATGATATGTATTTATTTTTAATATCACATGCACATCAGATACAAAACAAAGCAGTAATACAAAATTAGGAAAAGGTTGAAAACATGTTTGGTCCAAAAAAAGTTACTTTTATCACGATTAATTCATTCACACAAAAATCCAGCATTAATACATGGTATGTCTAATGCTTGTTACTTCGAAAACATTAATCCCATTTATTAGACTTTCAAATTATGCCTTTACCCGAGATGACATTACCTATTGCAAATGTGTGCCTAATACTACATATCCCATGGGCAAATTGTTCAATATCCTGAAAGAATTGTTACACAACAAAATCCTGGAAATTAGCTTAAAATTATAAAGTTTACTCATAACGCACACATTATAGATATTACCGAAACATGCTGTAAATAGCTTATTTTTACAGCAGTAGAACATAAATGGATGTTTTATTAAACATATGTCTCTTGGCAAGTTGGCATAACAAGTCTCACTTTGGATTAAATGCCAGACTCATCTGACAAGTTCACTGTTCAGTTTCCTGCTGAGTGTTGACCTGAAAAGAAAAGCATAATATTCAAATTCAGTCAATAAAAACAGGCATAATGGTATTATAGTTGTCATTATGGAGTGTTCATTGCCACAAACAATAAATATACAGCTGCAGAACATAATAATAATTATTTCATATACCGGTATTTGACCTAAAGCATATCACATCGTTGTATGCTGAATAATTTTTAAAGGTGTTGATCACAGTGTGTATGGAATATGGATATACTGGGTATAATATGCATTATACAAATGCAAATGTTATCCTAGTTTTCTATGTCCAAGATATTGTTATGAAAATGTGAATGAAAACAAATGTGTATTTAAATGGGCATATTAAAATGTTTTGAAAATTTATACATTGTTCATTGTTAAAATGTTTAATTAACCTGGATTGATCAGATGTGGGCCTCTTGCAAACTATGTATCCTCCATGCATTTGCCCGACTCAAGTGATTGCCTTAATCTTAGCCCCTCCTCTGCCTCGTCTCACTTGCATTGTAGTGTGGCCTGTAGCAATATATCACAATTCGAGTTATATATTATGCATTCATATATTGCTGATGGAAATGTTGCTAAACATGTAGGATTAGAACAGCTGGCATATGTGAGTTGAAAGGTTTCAGGCATTACATAGAATACAGCCAGGCATCATTGACCACAATGGAAACAAGAATGTTATGTGTAATACTTTTTACATTTTATGACAAATATGGTCATCTTTATATTGTTTTATATTGAATAGTTTCATCACCATCATGGTGGTCATAAAAATATAAATTATAGTGCATAAAATATAATGCAAATCAACATGCAGTAATAATTAAAAAAATGTGAGTTACAAAAATACTGTTTTAATAATTGTGATAACCAACATAATTCTTTGTTTGGTGTTCTGTTGCACGAGATAACGGATGCTCCCCATGGAGCCTACTGCCAAAGGCATAGTTCCCAAGCCTATGATTTATCATTTCGTCCCTCACGTCATCTACTCTCTCTAGATATGTACTTTCACAATTACATAGCTTATTAACAAGATGCTGCGTAATCAAATACAAGACCGGTACATATAAAATTATAAATACAGGCTGTATCTGGCCGAGTGATGCTGGGCGATGCCGACTGTTAAACTGGTTTGTCAGACTTATAATCTTACAAGTTAGAGAATCTGCGTCGAGTAGGCCTATAATGACGTTCGCAAGTTGCAGTTCTCGCTGAAGTAGCCCACGATTATTCTTGTTGCTAACTGCGATAATGCACTTAATACGTACCTTCACAGAAGAAGCACTTCGGAATCTTCACGGAATAAAAGCAAATGTGATTTGTTATTGTGCCGATCTTGTATGAAACACATGACCCAAAAAGCGCAGCTGCTGATGCTAATGGTTTTGCCAGTTATACCCGGTGTAACGACGACTCTTTTTCACCGAATAAAAAAGACAAGTACACATTTAAAAATTAAACTAACTGTGCATACTAGTTAAACTAGACACATTATACATCAAGACATAAAAGAAAAGGATTGGCGATGAGCAAGATGATATGATTGGAAAGCTTTAAACTTATGAAATATTGTCAATTTTTTATTTCAACTTTGCAATGCACACACAATTAAGACATCGCCTTTGCAGTCATGATGCATCTGGGAATTGCTAACTGCTCATGCCCTGTGATTCAGCTTGTTTATGTCGACTCGACAGCATTAGATTGATCTAAACTACAATTTTAAAAAAGTGTATGCATACTGAGCCGTATCTTTAGACCCATGGCCTAACTGTACATGAGGATGCATGCGCATCTGTTTTTCAATTCTGCACATGCATGATGCGTCAATCATGTCGCATCGATACGGCGGGATGACATGAGGCAGCGATTTCAACATACTTTTAAATCTGAGTGCAAAGATACGACAGTAGAGCTTATGTATATAAACATGCATGTGCGAGGAAACTCACATACTTTTGGAACTGACAGCTACTAAAGATAAGGCTCACATACGGAAATCACGCGCATGCGCCTATCGAATGCCGTACCTTTAGACAAACGTTGCTAAAAATACTGCTCACGTAACAAAAAATAAAAGCATACGCATGCGCAGAATGAATACCGTGCTTTTAGAATGGCGGCCTAAACGTACGGCTCACGTACGCGTAGCCACTGTTTAAGGCTATAAAAAATAACAATTTTAGACTTCCTTGTACAAAAAATGATGCAGAATGGCATTACGAACACATAAACCTTTTTTTAAAGGCCTAATAATTTATGCCAATTAAATGGAAGATTACCAAAAAACTAGCCTAATTATTATCACAATCCCATTAATAATACTCTATATACTAGTAATGGGCGACTTGTTTTAACTTGTTCACCAAGTTTCAAAACACCTTAATATCGCTCATTGCATGCGATAACCACGACATGGTAAATGTTGGCATTCCTGCAGCCTTCTAACACTGCTAATGACAACACGATGTAACTACAACATAACTAAATTGTATGAAACTCGCATGACATACTCCTGCATTTTCTTGAATTTAAATAAGTCTGGTTCGACGTTTATTTGGCAACTTCTTCTGAAGTATAGGCAGTCCACAAGGCGGCGCCACCGCTAAAATAAATGCGACGTCACGTTACCACGCAACCGACTAGTCAATGGCCTATACTAGTTCCAGAATTAATTCCACTTGCTGGAGTTAAACGATGATAACTCTGTCATTGACAGTACCAAGTCCTGGTGTGAAAAGAGACTGCCGTAAAAAGCCAGATTACTACGAAAAAAGTACCTCTACTGAACGCGATAAGAGAAACTGTGACGTCATAATTAGTTACGCTTCAATTTGAACATTTTGTTTGTATGGTGCGACAACACACTAAAACTAATTTAGTGTTCCCAAGCTGTACATTACAAGTGTAAAAAGACTATGATGTCCTTCTTGTTGCGAGTTTCCTTCTATATTTAAATAACGTTCTTTGACTCAATAATTATTATGTATCTTTGTTGTTTAATATAGAAACTGTATCGATTAATTAGCTCAATATTTAACTATATATCAATTGTCTTGAAATAATAATAATATATATACACTGTATATATCCTTAGGTACAAATCGCTGGTCGGATGTCACGAATCTGGGCCACTGAAATAAACAGCATAATGCACATTGTTCTAACAGTATTATTTATTACTCTATGTTAAATTCACTTCATACACAAACATAAATTTGAAGTCATATAACATTGTGCTGTAAAACACTTAAAACTGACAAAATAAGTTAGAACATGTTTCCAGTGTCTTTCTCAGATGTTCACTGCGTATAAAATGCAGCTGGTTTGTATGTATTTTGTTCACAGGTCAATTCATTATTCACAGAATTACGATCTATGATCGAGACACCATGAGCTACGTATGGATAATACTGGAGTGGGTGGTTTTTCAACCAGTGTCTGCTATTAAAACATTACTGTTACTTACATGTGACCATTACTTTGAGACAACCAACATTTCTATCAGCATTAAATAAATAAAATAGTTAAGAAACATTCACTAACCTAATACCAAACAAAACGAACAAGTATTGTGTCATGCTTCTATTTGGTAGCATCTTCCATTTGAGCAATACCTCTCTTTCTATCACAGCACACATGGATATGTAGTACATTTTTATCAACTGTGACACCACTGACAGATAGTTCGTGTTACTTTAAATGTGTTTACGGTTAGACCATGGAATGTGATGGCAAGATGAGTCCGTTCTCAGCTAGTCACCCATTGTTAACCAGCTGCATGCTTCAGAGTTGTGTTGGTCAGTTCAGTGACATTGACTCGTCATGTGTTTTTACAAGTAAAATGTCAGGCTGAGTGATTGGTTTGCCAACTTGACAAGTGTCGTCACATGACTTCAGGTTCAAGGTCAAGGCTGAAGAATATCCTCAGCGTAGTCGAATGCAGCGCTCTGTTCCGTAGGCGACACCGTCCTGTCGGTCGTGAGATCATCAGGGCTGAAATCACACAACAAACACATTATTTACTGACACACTGAACCACCCTAAGAAGTCAGGGGTGACAGCTGAACTACATTACCCCTGACAGTTTCCCTCAATGTATCCTTATGTAATGAACCCAAAGTCACAGAATAAATTGTAGCATGTCCTCATTTTTTGGTTTGATGTTTATATGTGTTACCATGGGAACCAATGTGAAAGGGAAACTGCAGGAAGGGATATTAACTACACTGTATTAGCCCGCCTATTTACAACGAGCCAGTGGCACTGCATTTTCTATTAATTATTTCAATTTCCAAGATATTGGCATCCCATCCCAAACATCATTAGCATTACATCCCAAACATCAGCCACGATTGGTGAAATACATTGCTGTATTTAGAATGATAATGAAATGATTATGTAAAGGACTCAGTTTTAACTTCTCTGTTGTCACAATACTGAGACTGACTGACATAATCATCAGCAGCTAATGTACCAGACTAGCTTATCACTGTATCAGATATCTTCAAAGTGAAAATCAAAGGGAAATCTTTTAAAATCCACTAACTGATATATCAATATATTTTTTGTTTCAAATTCTTCATTCAAAGTTCTCATGTAACTAATGATTTCATTATGGGAAATGACAGTGCAAGGACGAAATGGTGAAGTGAGTGACCAGTACTGACCCCGCTGTGGTCACTCTTAAGGAGGTCCTCTGCCTCTGAGAGGTCTCCCTTTATGTCCTCTTCTATCTCCTCGTCCGAAACACTCCGCACCGGGTCTGACCTTCCTGACCTTGGGGTGCACCCAGTCGGGACTGATACTGCAAACCACAGGCAGCACTGACGCATCACACGCAGTACCTGGATATCACATGCAGTACAGGAACAACATCACACAGTACAGGGACATCACATGCAGTACAGGCAACATCACACAGTACAGGGACATCACATGCAGTACAGGAACAACACACACAGTACAGGGACATCACATGCAGTACAGGAACAACATCACACAGTACAGGGACATCACATGCAGTACAGGAACATACATCACAGTACAGGGACATCACATGCAGTACAGGAACAACATCACACAGTACAGGGACATCACATGCAGTACAGGAACATCACATGCAGTACAAGAACATCACATGCAGTACAGGAACATCACATGCCATATAGGAACATCACATGCAGTACAGGGACATCACACACAGTACAGGGACATCACGCAGTACAGGACATCACAGTACAGGGACATCACATGCAGTACAGGGACATCACACACAGTACAGGAACATCACATGCAGTACAGGGACATCACACGCCAGTACAGGGACATCACATGCAGTACAGGGACATCACACACAGTACAGGGACATCACATGCAGTACAGGGACATCACACAGTACAGGGACATCACACCCCACAGTACAGGGACATCACATGCAGTACAGGAACATCACACACAGTACAGGGACATCACACACAGTACAGGGACATCACATGCAGTACAGGAACATCACACACAGTACAGGGACATCACACAGGGACATCACATGCAGTACAGGAACATCACACAGGGACATCACATGCAGTACAGGAACATCACACACAGTACAGGGACATCACACACACAGTACAGGGACATCACATGCAGTACAGGAACATCACACACAGTACAGGGACATCACATGCAGTACAGGAACACCACACACAGTATACAGATGTCACATGCAGTACAGGAATATCACATGCTGCTGACATCACATGCAGTACAGGAACATCACATGCTGCTGACATGCAGTACAAGGACATTGAATGCAGTATAGTGACATCATCTGCAGCACTGGGAATCGCATGCAGAACAAACAAATCACATACAGCACTGCACACATCACTGGGACATCACACTGATACATGATGTGGTAGTGGTACATGACATGCAACTTTGGGACATCACTCACGGCACTGACACATCATTGGAACATAACTGAGCTAACACAAATAAAACTGAAACATCACAGTGATGCCACAACATATACACATGTTTAACAAAAATTTCTTATATATTTATATTTTAATACAAACAAATTCAAATACTAATAGAGTCATTTAGATGTTTTTTCTAATATTAATAATTGCAGTTACATCAATATAAATCATTACATTATTTTTTTCATTACATAATTTGCCATGTTTCTTCTAAGCCACACAAGACACTGGCTTAATATAAACACAGAACTAGAATATTTACTTTGAGTTTTCAAAATCATCATCATACTTTTCGTCATCTTCAAAATCCTCTGAAAAGTAAACATTGATATCAGTCAATGTGCATAGAGGGATATTTATCATGTACATATCTGAAGAAAAAAGATCACATCAACAAGCATGTGTATACAAAAACTGATATAAAGAACAAAAATACTGTACTTTATACCAAATATTAAATGGACAGCTGTATATTGATTTTTCAGACCATGACGTCTCAGATTGTTGTTTCTGAATGCAGCAGGGTACGCTTTATATAATTTGCATCAACAAGTAAAACTATTATTATTTTCGTTATAACAAACACCATTTCAGAATATTGACTTTTGCGCGCGCATGTCTGTGTGTGTGTGTGTGCGTGCATGCGTGTGTACTGAACCTCTGGAGCATAGGCACTTAACGCATGAGATTGAAATGCAGATGACACGGTTTATATTTAATAATCTGTAACACATCTGTAGTGCCCATATCCTTAAAAATTCAAACTCAACCAACAAAATCATTTGGTGTCAAAATAATTTTGTGTAACCATAAACGGAGACATGTGATGTGATGATAGCAAACATAATCAGATGCTGAAGTCAACCAAATGTGATCAATAAAAATTAGCAATCTGGTGTACCAAATCCTAGATCAGCCATCTTTTTGTCGATTGATTTGATGTCTTTGTCCATTTCTGCCACTTTCTGTGAGGCTTGGTTGTCGCCGCCCACTGCAAGACAAAACAGACATAAATCAGACACAATATCTAGTTATAAACCATCCAACTTTAACTCACTCAACTGAGTAATTTGTGAAAAACAGATTCCTTTTGAAGTGAAAACAAGCAATAAGAATGCGGACACAAAACCTCTTCTAAATTCCTGACATAAGGACTTACTGAGAGGTGAAATACAAATGTCAACACACTTGCAAATGCTGACACACAAACTTACAAATGCTGACACATGAACTTACAGAGAGAGGTAGAAGTACAAATACTGACACAAGAACTGACAACTGCTGACACAAGAACTTACAACTGCTGACACATGAACTTACCGAAAGGTGGAAGTACAAATACTGACACAGGAATTTACAAATGCTGATACATGAACTTACCAAGAGGTGGGAAGTACAAATAGTGACACAGGAACGTACAAATGCTGACACATGAACTTACCGAGAGATGGAAGTACAAATACTGACACAGGAACTTACAAACACAGGCACAACAATTTAGAAATGCAGACACAGGAACTTACTGAGAGGTGGAAGACCTGCCAGTGAGCTCATTCGGTTGTCATCCGTCCCACTAGCTCCCACTGCACCTTGGGTAATGTCTTTGCCTTCTATCGTGTCTTTCTTCCCCATCACCCAGTCCCTGTCGCGGCACAAAGGGAGAACAAAGGGAGAAAACTGTCAACATGTCAGATGTCACATGCACACACATCATGTCCAGTCTCTAAAACACTGACACGAACCAGTGGAACTTCATCAGAAAAATAAAAGTGAGTTATATCCCATATCACATACAGACAACATGGTGTGTGTGTGTGTGTGTGTGTGTGTGTGTGTGTGTGTGTGTGTGTGTGTGTGTGTGTGTGTGTGTGTGTGTGTGTGTGTGTGTGTGTGTGTGTGTGTGTGTGTGTGTGTGTGTGTGTGTGTGTGTGTGTGTGTGTGTGTGTGTGTGTGTGTGTGTGTGTGTGTGTGTGTGTGTGTGTGTGTGTGTGTGTGTGTGTGTGTGTGTGTGTGTGTGTGAAGATTAAAGCAATATCTGTATGTATGGGCTACCTACAAGATCGCTAGGGGATGCTGATGTGCAACTCGGGCCTGTGATGTAATCATACCCTTTTATTTTTTAGTTCATATTTGAATTCTTTTATTATCCAATACAAGGCATATCTACAACGTATGTTAACAAAAAGCTGGATGTAACGAATGAATGCAGCGTAACGAGGTGACAGGACGCTGGCAGTTGACGGCACGAGGCCCGAGTTGCATAGCAGCGCCACCTGGTGTATTAGTTCTGTAGGTTCCCCACTGTACTAAGAGCAACAAAAACAATGACGTAAATATCAAAAAGATAATACAGGATCGAACAGTGTACCACATTAACCGTAACAATGTTGATCTCTGAAATAAAGTAATCCGTTCAACTGGTCACTATCTCGTGGAACCAAACACATAAATAAACTCAGCAGGAACAAATATCAACTCTGTTGATTTAGCTAGTTACAGGCAAAGTCAACTACCCAAAGCTGGTGTTCTTGGCTTGGGGAGGGTCGTCAAAGAAAATGTCGTCCTCGGGGTCGCTGCCCGCCCCGTCATGGTGGAGCTGTGGGGCAGACAGGGAAGACTTCGGGCTGCCCGAGGGCTGCTGGTGGGACTTGCTGTGGTCGGAGTTCTTGCGGTTCTTGCTCTCCACGGAGCTGGGGTGACTCACAGAGTGGAGGGAGCTGGACGGGGGCTGTAAGCATGACACAACACTTGGTGTACTGACTGTAAATAACACTGGAGGCACAACACTTGGTGTACTGATTGTAAACAACACTGCAGACACAACACTTGGTGTACTGATTGTAAACAACACTGGAGACACACCTGGTGTAGTGACTGTAAAAACACATAACACATGACACAGAACACTTGGTATACTGCTGGGACACAACACCAGTCACCCAACACTTGATGTACTGACTGTATCTGGCACCCAACACCTGGCACCCAACACTTGATGTACTGACTGTAGCTGGACACCCAACACCTGGCTCTCAACACTTGATGTACTGACTGTAGCTGGCACACAACACCTGGCTCTCAACACTTGATGTACTGACTGTAGCTGGCACACAACACCTGGCTCTCAACACTTGATGTACTGACTGTAGCTGGCACACAACACCTGACTCTCAACACTTGATGTACTGACTGTAGCTGGCACACAACACCAGTCACCCAACACTTGGTGTACCGACTGTATCTGGCACACAACACCTGACATCCAACACTTGGTATACTGAATGTATCTGGCAAGCAACACTCGGTACATATTGAAACAGAGCTAGCATCAGTTGTGGGTCAATTACTTTTTACAACAACAGACACAATCACACCCAACCAACCATTAGGTGAAACAATCACACAACACATAGTAACAGAACTGACTCAAGGAGAGCTGGAACAAACTGTAGAGTCGACCATCTGAAAAATGCACGGAAACATGTTAGGTAGGATTCATCTCAAGGCCACGCAATGCTGGGAGATGTTTCATCTACCATCACTCACTGCTCGAAGCACCTAAAGCTATGATAACATGCAGGGAGCTTGCAAATTTGAAGGAACACATTTCACAAAAAGTTACATATAGCTGTGAACAGAAGTTAAATTGCATTTAAGCCAAAATTGTTAATTAAGCATGACACAGTGACTGGGGGATGCACAGGACTGAAAGTAAATGTTTCAATTAAGCGAGGATTATGTAGTTTGCAGAGAGGGGAGAAAGTCTGAGCACAGGTGAATATACGGAAGACTGGACCGGGGGGCCGAGTGGGGGAGGGGGTCCAGGAACAAGCTTTGTCCATTGGCAACCTGAAACACACCAAACTTTGTAATACAATCAAGTATATAATGTAATTATAATTGAGTCACACATTGCATAGTATTGTTGATAGTATGCAGAGATAATGGTACAATTTGACTTAGTGGATCACTTTCATTAATTCATTAAAACACATATTCCACAGGTTATCAAGATGTTAAGTATAAAAGTAGTACAACATCAGTTGACTTTTTGATGACAATTATCAGACACTTGGCTATTATTTATGTATTATCGTCTTTGGAGATAGAATGTTGTGTTTATACTATAAATTATAGGTCAACAATAATAAATTCAGAATAATCGCATATGTTTGACAAGTTTCAATTTCAAACTTCACTAGTATTTGAAAAACGACCAAGAACTGTATGTCATATTATAAAGGGATGGAAATGGTACCTTTCTGAGAGGGGCTGGAATCCTGGAGGGGGACAGACCGGCATTACGGCGAGGTGACGGCACGAGGATGTCTGAGACATCATGTGACACGACACTTTTACACAAGACAAATAGACGCTTGTACATCCGCAGGAACTCATCAAAGTCAATCGCTGAAAACCACATTTCATTAAATATACTGCTACCACACAGGGTATGTAGAAAACAACGTATATTTATCTAGTCTGTACACAAACCATATTTTACATATTTTAATGCATATATGTAAAGTAGTATATACATGGTTTACAAATAAACAGTAACAATTATTACCTACCACATTACCTTATCTAACTTCAAAGAGGATGCAAACAATAATAGCAACAACCGTGACACTTCCATAGCGCCTATACCCTTAAAACTTCAAGCTAAGAGGTGCAATAAACAAAATGATTTGGCAAAATTATAAACGGTGACAGGCAAAAGTTGTCATTGGAACATGGAACCACCAAAAATGTATGGTGGAAGAGCTATTTAAAACAAAGATTTAATTGTAACCGGGAGTTGATTCCAGATTGTTGACGCAACTACAGAGAAAGCACGTTTGCCTAAAATGAGCTTAATTTCAGGATGACCTAAGGGTCGTAGAGATGTCAGATGACCTAAGGGTCGTAGAGATGTCAGATGACCTAAGGGTCGTAGAGATGTCAGATGACCTAAGGGTCGTAGAGATGTCAGATGACCTAAGGGTTCTAGAGATGTCAGGATGACCTATGGGTCCTAGAGATGTCAGGATGTCCTATGGGTCCTAGAGATGTCAGGATGTCCTATGGGTCCTAGAGATGTCAGGATGTCCTATGGGTCCTAGAGATGTCAGGATGACCTAAGGGTCCTAGAGATGTCAGATGACCTAAGGGTCGTAGAGATGTCAGGATGACCTAAGGGTCCTAGAGATGTCACATGACCTAAGGGTCCTAGATGTCAGGATGACCTAAGGGTCCTAGAGATGTCAGGATGACCTAAGGGTCCTAGAGATGTCAGGATGACCTAAGGGTTCTAGAGATGTCAGGATGACCTAAGGGTCTAGAGATGTCAGGATGACCTAAGGGTCCTAGAGATGTCAGGATGACCTATGGGTCCTAGAGATGTCAGGATGACCTAAGGGTTCTAGAGATGTCAGGATGACCTAAGGGTTCTAGAGATGTCAGGATGACCTAAGGGTTCTAGAGATGTCAGGATGACTTAAGGGTTCTAGAGTTGTCAGGATGACCTAAGGGTTCTAGAGATGTCAGGATGTCCTATGGGTCCTAGAGATGTCAGGATGACTTCTAAAAGGGTTCCTAGAGATGTCAGGATGACCTAAGGGTTCTAGAGATGTCAGGATGACCTATGGGTCCTAGAGATGTCAGGATGACCTAAGGGTTCTAGAGATGTCAGGATGACCTATGGGTCCTAGAGATGTCAGGATGACCTAAGGGTTCTAGAGATGTCAGGATGACCTATGGGTCCTAGAGATGTCAGGATGACCTAAGGGTTCTAGAGATGTCAGGATGACCTATGGGTCCTAGAGATGTCAGGATGACCTAAGGGTTCTAGAGATGTCAGGATGACCTAAGGGTCCTAGAGATGTCAGGATGACCTAAGGGTTCTAGAGATGTCAGGATGACCTAAGGGTCCTAGAGATGTCAGGATGACCTATGGGTCCTAGAGATGTCAGGATGACCTAAGGGTCCTAGAGATGTCAGGATGACCTATGGGTCCTAGAGATGTCAGGATGACCTAAGGGTTCTAGAGATGTCAGGATGACCTATGGGTCCTAGAGATGTCAGGATGACCTAAGGGTTCTAGAGATGTCAGGATGTCCTATGGGTCCTAGAGATGTCAGGATGACCTAAGGGTTCTAGAGATGTCAGGATGACCTATGGGTCCTAGAGATGTCAGGATGACCTAAGGGTCCTAGAGATGTCAGGATGACCTATGGGTCCTAGAGATGTCAGGATGACCTAAGGGTCCTAGAGATGTCAGGATGACCTATGGGTCCTAGAGATGTCAGGATGACCTAAGGGTTCTAGAGATGTCAGGATGACCTAAGGGTTCTAGAGATGTCAGGATGACCTAAGGGTTCTAGAGATGTCAGGATGACCTAAGGGTTCTAGAGATGTCAGGATGACCTAAGGGTTCTAGAGATGTCAGGATGACCTAAGGGTTCTAGAGATGTCAGGATGACCTAAGGGTCCTAGAGATGTCAGGATGACCTAAGGGTTCTAGAGATGTCAGGATGACCTAAGGGTTCTAGAGATGTCAGGATGACCTAAGGGTTCTAGAGATGTCAGGATGACCTAAGGGTTCTAGAGATGTCAGGATGACCTAAGGGTTCTAGAGATGTCAGGATGACCTAAGGGTCCTAGAGATGTCAGGATGACCTATGGGTCCTAGAGATGTCAGGATGACCTAAGGGTTCTAGAGATGTCAGGATGACCTAAGGGTTCTAGAGATGTCAGGATGACCTAAGGGTTCTAGAGATGTCAGGATGACCTAAGGGTTCTAGAGATGTCAGGATGACCTAAGGGTTCTAGAGATGTCAGGATGACCTAAGGGTTCTAGAGATGTCAGGATGACCTAAGGGTTCTAGAGATGTCAGGATGAACTAAGGGTTCTAGAGATGTCAGGATGTCCTATGGGTCCTAGAGATGTCAGGATGACCTAAGGGTTCTAGAGATGTCAGGATGACCTAAGGGTCCTAGAGATGTCAGGATGAACTAAGGGTTCTAGAGATGTCAGGATGACCTAAGGGTCCTAGAGATGTCAGGATGACCTAAGGGTTCTAGAGATGTCAGGATGACCTAAGGGTCCTAGAGATGTCAGGATGACCTATGGGTCCTAGAGATGTCAGGATGACCTAAGGGTTCTAGAGATGTCAGGATGACCTAAGGGTCCTAGAGATGTCAGGATGAACTAAGGGTTCTAGAGATGTCAGGATGAACTAAGGGTCCTAGAGATGTCAGGATGACCTATGGGTCCTAGAGATGTCAGGATGAACTATGGACATATTTCTACACTGTACAGTAAATAATCGAATAAACTGTAAAGCTTCTATCTTACTGTTGCTGAAGTCTCTGTCTTCTGCCCGAAACTCGTCATTCACATATCTGTCCAGCATACTACTGGAGGAAGGAACCAATACCATGTTAATATAACATTCCACCAGACAGCTTCACTCTGATCAATGCAGTCTGCTTGCTCTACCTATTATGTACTATTTTGTTTCTTCCATTTAATTTGTTATTGTAAGTAATATATAGCAACAACCTGTCATTAAAGTAGGGTTGAAATGCTTGAACCAAACATAAGAACATACCATTTAGAGGATATGTGCCCATAATTGATTGGGCACTGAGTCAAGGTATATTTAAAATATTTGTTTCATACTATGATATCTTCGATCACTGGATGCTGCTATTACGCTCAAGCTCCATTTTGTTTGATTAGCACTTATATATTCAATGTAACTGTAAATTTCTTATTTTCCCCCGATTTACTTCATTAATAGACATGTGTGCTCGAAAACAAGAATATGGTGCCATGTTATGCACCATAGGCATTTTATAGATCAATAAATCAATGCTAACTAACCTATGAAAGGCAGGAAACATGTCAGAGAAGAGTTGCCTTAGTTCATCTCTGTCAATCACCCCATTTCCATCCTGAAACATGTAAATACTATTTACTGGTAACTGGTTAGAGTAACACAGTGAGTGAGACATCTAGGGGCAATACATATCTTATAGTAATAGTAAAATGTGCCTCTACATCATGGATAGTGACATGTCTGTATATAATGGTCATCTGCCTCTACATCATGGATAGCGACATGTCTATATACAATGGTCATCTGCCTCTACATCATGGATAGCGACATGTCTACATATAATGGTCATCTGCCAACTTTTTAGTTTTGAAATCCATGAGATTCATGATGTTACAAGAGTCTCAATAATTTATTTATCGAGAGTTGCAAGTTGCAATGTATCTAACAGTGGGTATGAATTGGCAGGAACCCTTATCCATCAAGGATTACGAAAGAAATTGCCCATAAATTTAGTACCTGAGAGGCATACTGTCTAGGTGGGAACATTTAATGCAATACACATACAAACATACATGCTTGCTTGATTACAGACTTTGATTACTATAAAATATAAATGGCAATATCCATTAGAAGCAATTATCAGTAACAGGTTACTTTTCAACAGCTAGTAATATAGGTACTTTTGGAGAATGACTGGCATAACTCAAGTTAGTAATTAAATGTACAAAACTACAAATAAAACTTGCATGTCATTTAAAGTTATATGAATACCCCAGTGTCTTACCATGTCATAGTGCTCAAACTTCTGTCGTGCTTTTTCAATCTGCTTTATTGACAGATCCTGAATGTAAGCAGAAACTGCAGTCAAGCACTGATCTAGACCTTTTCATTTATCAGTATCTTACAGTAATTTTGTTCGCAAATGTGGAAATATCACTTTATTCATATAAGGAAATACAATAAAGTGTCATGATAACCCAAGAATCTATCTAAATACAGTATATAACTATTTATTACGTATTACAGTAGTGACTGTTGCAAGCTAGGGAGAAATAACGACTATCCAATAGAGATTGTATGTGAAAAATGTATTTAGTGAAGATGAACACATTTGTGTATCGGACGACTTGCCGATGAAAGGAATTTGGTTTTGTAAATTGTTAACATTTTGTTGGGATGGACATTATATTTCAATAAGTCTTGGGTCAAACCACTGTGGTTTGTCATTAGTTAGGCTTGTAAGACAAGGATACAGTTATGTTTTGTGTTTCATTGGTGATTTTATTTGAAGTGATTTTAGAGAAGTCGTCACTCATCAGCCAGTTAGTTTATTATAATAATTTTAATTATGAATAACCATGTTACTATTGAAAATGAAACATTGATAACTGCAATAAGATCATAAATGAAATGACAAGACAATATTCATTAGGATTATATTATGCGTACAGATAATATAAGAAATCACAAAGCAAAACAATAAAAACTAAGATGTAAAAAATTCTAAAATGTCATATGCCGTTCATACAGTTTTTAACACTAATCAAACTAACTTTAACGTTAGTAACTTTAACAATTCTATTGTATTTTAAATTTGAACTTGTATGAATATAATTATGAAATCTGTTAAAATTCATCAATATAACAATACAGCATTTTAGATGTTTGACAGTTACAGACAAACATTTCTTATATTGCCATATTTACCACCTTTATCACAGAATATACATTCAGATTTGTCTACATATAATTTGATGAATTCCAATGGATTGTAGTTTACTCAATAAACTCACTAACTAACACTAGTACTATATATAAAGTCTACCACTAAAAGAATGGAAAGTGTTATACTCACCAAAACAATTTACTACTATGTCGACCAACCCACACGTGCTCGGAGCGGAAAGGGTGTAGAAACATACTGAAAGAAACCTCATCACCCCTACATCACTACAATGGAATCTCCCACAACAACCAATGGGAGGTCCCACTTTGAAAATACAGGGTGGATAGAGCAGCAAAAATCAACCTGCAATCCATAAGTGTCAGTTAGTGGGAAACCTGTGCTCAGGGAACATGGCATGGGAACACAAAGAGGGAGAGGGAGAGGGGTGCAGCAACAAGAAACAAGTCCTGCAGAGGCACAATCGTGAAAGGAAAATTAGTTTGATTAGTAGTTCTCTGTAACTGCATCACCTCCTTAGCCACTACCAGATGCTGTGTGTGATAGTGTAGCCCTTGCATGATCACATTCGAATTGATTTTTAATCACCAGGAATGGCAAGCCAGATTTAGACCAAAAAACACCATGAAAGTTCTTCCTATTATGATTATAAATCAGCTTAATCAAGACAACGCATCAACATGAATATTCAAAGCTTTTTTGTTTTTATAAATGTTGTGTTTAGGTTATATAAGGGTTACTGCGTAATCGACCATCAATTTATTTTAACTTTGTGTTTTTGACAACTGAGCCAATTTAGATAACTGGAATTAAGTATTTGGTGTGACATATTCAGTGGCTAAAGAGACGGATGCATTGCTATCTGAAATAAGAACACGTGCAACTCAGGTTTAACAGAGCCAGGATGGATGAACATACCAACAGTTCTCACCAGTTCGGGCAGTAAGCACGAGACAGACAAAGCACAACAGGAGATATTCTGTTTACGTTGACATTCATGGTCATGACCAGTGCCAAAGCCACATGGATGAGTTTTCCAATCAAACTAACAGCTCTCCACCTAGGCTCAGATTTTAACATGTCAACTGCAGATGCACAATAGTTTCAATTGGGTTGCTTTTCACAGCAGGTTAATGAATCCTCATGCGCCACAGGCGCTGAGGCTAATTACATCAAGCACATCGCTTTCAAAAATCCACTTTTAACCACAAAAATCCACTTTTAATGTCAGCCAGGAACGTAGCCAGCCTCCAGTCATATGATATAATATTTTGGGTGATTTTAGCCCATACTGCTGGTGTTAGTTTCTTATTTTTAACAGGTCATTATATCGTGATTCCCACCAGTTGTGAATCTTCAAATTGGGGTGGGTATTTGAGCTCTTCCCACGGCTGATACAGTAGTGACTGGCGAAGTCAACTCCTATAATGGTATAGTTTGACTCTGTTCACTCCCCAGTTTTACAGAGATAATCAGCCAGGGGTATTGTACCATAGTGCAACAACCCCTGGCTTGCGAGGATGGGTTAACGCAGACACTTGAAACACTGACATCTGCCTAGTTAACACCCACAGCAAACAGACCTGGTCCCACACGCACACACACAGACCATTTCAAAGACCTTCCCACAAATGTAGACCATGTCCAACACCGCATGCAGTTAATTTTAAAGGGAGTACCTCGGAGCTGTTGGCGGGGGTACGAGACAGTTTCTCCCCTCCCCCACGTCTCATTATCTCCGCCAGCAGTGGCAGGCTGCTGGATGTGTCACCCTCAACGACGTTCAACTCACGCGCCAGCGTCGCACGGTCCTTGTATTCATTGCCCTACAAATGCAAGTCATCAGCCGTTAAACATATTTGCGTTATATAAAGTAAAATCCTCAGGATTGCTCAAAGCGCTTTACACCATCTCGGCTTCTCTGGGAAGCATTCAGCCACACTGCAATTAGTATGCACAGACTACTTGTACACAAATATTCACCACTGTCTATAGCTAGGTACTCATTCATACATCTGTGTAAACTGGAGCAATGTAGAGTGAAAAACTTGCCCAAGGTTTTACACAGCAGCACGGGATTCAAATCCGGGTCGTCTTAGTTGAGAGTCCGACGCTCTACCTCTGAGGCACTGCTCTACTACATAGAGTAATAACTTTTTATTTTTTATTTATTTATTTATAGTGTGTAATTAACAGCATTGATGACTAATTTAACATGTTCTACATCTGAACGTTATTTTTACAGTTTCATTTATATAACACATATCGAGAGTCTCATGGTAGCTTTAATTTTATCGTACAGCGTTTTGAACATATTGGATATAAATAATAAATATTATTAAACATCCTTGTTTTTTTCTTATATATTGCTCTTTATAAATAATAAATATTACTTTTTATTAAACATCCTTGTCTATTTTGTTATATAATAAAATTACGTGATTACGAGAACATTTAATCATTTATTTGGTTGCATCTCGGAGGTAGGATTTTTCAAGGATATAAGTTTGCGCTTAAGAAGTTAGTTTATTCATAATTATTATCAAGCACCTGTTGCTAGATCTCGCCAGCACGTGTCATCAAAGCACATGTTTATGACTGCAAACCGAACCGTGTCTGAACTGACCTAGGTGTTTGTAGTCATTGCTTTCATCATACATTAGAAGTTCTCTGGAACATCTTGTTTTCTAAATGCTGCAATTCAGTTTCTGAATAGAATGTGGTTAATGTTGTAGAATTATCTACATTACCACTGCTATTAATGATACAAGAACACATCATACCAGACGCTTGATGTAAAGAACAGGAATTTTTCGAATAAGTTCTGTGTATCTTACTCACAATTCCTACTTCCGGTTCAAACACAGACAAACTGTATTCAAGATTGAAGAACTGTAGGAATTCACGAACTAGCGACGTGGCAAGTTGACCTGAAAGGAAAGGAGCGGATGACTTATATCATCAAAAATCATGCACTGTGTACAACCAAGATCTAGCAGCATGATGGCATACTTTAAAATGAGGACATCTGTTCTTAGGGTTTATTTGTTATTAAGTGAGACTATGATAACTAATTAGGTTGAAGATACATTGTCTGCCAGCCAATTTGTGCTTAATTAGGCTCACAACAATGTTCACAGTTTGAAAGTGTCCATTGCAAAAAAATATGCTCGTACAACTTGAAACCGTAACACATTTTCAAAATGGGCTCTATTGGTGATATTGTCATGGTAACGGTAACAACAATATCCTTTGATGTTCAATGGTATCCCATTTTCCCAAGTTCAATATGATGGACTATACTATTACTACACTGGCTAATTCCAACTACATTGACAGTGGCAAAGAGGCAGACTGCGCTAACTATCTTCTACTACCCAGTACCCACAAGATCAGTAAATGTCACTGAATGTGTGTGTGAAATGTTAACCTGGTCCCAGTTCTTCAAATCACAAGACCTCCATTGTCCACAACTACTAAAAAGACTGCACTTCTATTATTGTTTAAATCATCTGATGGGCATATAGTATATATGAGGTAACATGATTTACCTTCCTTAGTACTGATGAATTTGTTGAGCTGTTGGTTGAGTAAGGGCGTCTTACTCTGAAACAGAATCACACACATCTTGTGTTACTGGTAGAAGTGTTGTTCTCAACAATGATGGAGAAAGAACTCCCACACACATAGCTTTATGCAGAGACCTGTCCACCCGTCACTTGGATGCGTAAAAACCAATGTGGACCGGTAGAAATATGGGTGGATGGGTAAAATGAAGGATCAAAAACCATAGATATTGTCAGTTATGCCTTAAAGTGATTGTAAATGGTGTCATGTGTGCGTTTATAGTCCATTTCAGGTCATCAGACACATTTTAAAGTTTGTAAACTGGCTTAACAGTTCATATCCATGTGACCACCAAAACATCTGTGGCTGGCAATAATTTGGTCCTGCATAAAGCCCTGCAGACATGTGAAACATGACCTTCCTAACCACTGTACGCAATACAGGAAGACATACATTTTATTATTTACTAAACAGTATTTTATTATTCATTGGGTTTTTCTAACTCATGATAATTCAATCCATTATCACAAACAACCACAGGGTGATATGTAACTTGATATACCTGAATAGTGTCTTGTTCCTCTAATGCTAGGAAGACACTTGCTCGGAGCTGAGCCTGCAATGAATACAAAATCAATATTACGAGTAAATACAAGTTGTGGGGATAATTTATTACAGAGTGGCTATACATCTGGATACGGACAAATAGCATAGGTCAGTAAAAATAGTAACTTTGCAGTTTCATACAAAGTACTATTGTCAAATTGCGCAACATCTGCCGATAAACTTTTAAAATCTGTGAACTCACGTCCAACTGCTAGTTCCTCCATCTTAATTGTGCCACTTGTGTGAATAAATTAGATAGGACAGTCGAGAAAAATGTCCTACTGCAAGAATGAAATTATTGATTTCATATATATGTATATATGCGCGCAAGTATATAGTTTTTTTGCATAACAGCAAATTAAAATTACATGTTGTTTTGGTCTTAGTATTATGCCATATTGGTAAAATAAGGGAAATTGACAAGTAAAACAAAACAAGGCTATAAATGTGGGCATGACTCTCGTGAGTCTTGTCTGTACCAAATGTTGTGTGAGTGCCCGCCAGTTGAATACATGAATCAAAACTTGCCGTATTTTACAATGTAAACATACTTCTTAATCTATAGCATAGCACTTAAGACTATTTCATTCAATTTATGCAAACATAATTTTATGGCTTAAAAGGTCGAATTCTGGAGAAAAACCACGGTTATATTATTGGCTAACATGCGTTCGTGAGAAGTAGAATTACCCACGTCTTCCAAGTTGCATATAACGATATTTCATTTGTCCAGTCATATAGCGTATGCTCGATGTCGGGCTATTTATCCATATTTATCTGGTCAAATAGTGTATAAGCAAACTATTTGTCCGTATCTGGATGAATAGTTCCCCAGGCTATTCGACTGTATCTGGTCAAATAGCCACGGCCAATTTATTAATATTACAGTCAGCCACAAACATTCAATAAGTAATATGCCACACCCTGTTGTTGATGTCACACTTTGTAAATGGTGATCATTTCAGTCCACATTTGTATATGGTCTTCCGTGATTGTGTCCTGTCATTGAGTGATTTTTGTAGAATTGTTTTCTCATTAATTATATGGTTTAATGCTTAGATCGACACTCAAGATAACCAATAAATACATGCCAACTGAACTTTAGGAAAACATAGGTCTGTTGAGTGCAATATTGGCTTTCACTTTCTCTATGATGGATTATTTACTTTCCTTGGCATAGACAACAAATACCTAACTTAGTAACTAGTGCCTCTTCTGACAGACACAGCAATCGAGCATTGTAGCCAAATGTAGGGTGAATGAAAATTTTAAGTTTCAGCAAAGCACATGGTATCGAACCATTGATTGGTCAACACCAGGATTAGACATTTCAATTTGTTCTTATACTATCCCGGTAATAGTAACATATACTATATTCTGCAGACGCAGTGTTACAGAATAGAATAGATTTAACAAGCAGAAGAATCGGATATCAACACAACTGTTTGCAACAACATAGTTGTAGACACAATCGAAGGAGGTCCAGATTCGATAAATCTGCCTTGGTATGTAGTTCGCACCAGCATTTAAATGAAATAAACACACATTTAAGCAATGTTATCACTGCAACGCCACTGTCACTGGGCGATAAGGCGTGTTCAGACAAGACTTCACAATACACTATACAGTTCAACGCCGGGGGATCACGTTTAACTTATGCGCTGAAACCGTAAACACTTTTGAAAAGGAACATCCTAATAAACTCTAATGTAGTAACCTACTCTAATTTTCCCCAATACGCCGTTGGACTCTAGTGTTTGTGCCACTAAATCACGCAACTCCGTATCTTCGTCTGCCGACATTTTCGCGTTTCGAAGGCGCTAAACAATCCGACACCGATGATACAGTTTGAAACCGTACGTGTGTTTCCAGGTTAGTTATCTCAGAATTTTTTTATACAGTAACTTGTTACTGTGCCGGTAGAAATTGTATTCATTTTTTATCAGGAATACGATGTGTTGCGTCTTGCGAATTTGCACACCTGATATATTTACTTTGTAACTGAGCGTCTGTTGAAGACTGGTATATTGGGGGAGTACTTAAAAACGGTATGTGTGTCCCAATTTCGTACAGTCAGAGACGGTTTTTTATAACCGGTAGCACAAATTATTACACTTGTTTTATGCACTTACTTGTTTAACTTTTTATTTTTTTCCAAATTCACTTCCATGTACCCTTTGCATGACTTCTAGGCTAGTCCCACAAGGGCCAGTGTGGCGTGTAGTGTTAAGAAAAATAAGCTATCATACTAATATGAATGGTTTGCATGACGGCTTTGTAGATCAACATTTACTGGTATAAAATATTTTCTCTATGTATACGAATAATTATACAAATTATTTATTTGCCAAACGCCAGTAAGAAAAGCAGGAAGACCAGGGCATCTTGAATTCATTTATATTTTTCTTCAAATTTCTCCAGCGGCAAAATATATAAATTTCATAACATGGGATTTGTAAATTCACACTCTTTAGACTGTTGACATATGATTTAGACATTAATTCCTAAACAGTGAAAACAAAATCAAATGATGTACTTTATTAGTCTGATAATTAAGGCAGGCACCATACCTTTATTAACTTTTTTGCTTTCTTTCTTTTCCCATCAAACAATCTCGCTATTCCAGTCTTCTTCTTCTGTGATGGGAACATAACTGATAATTACGTGTTCTCTTCATTAAACATTCACCTTTCATTTGCTCACATGTCCAGCCAACTTCTTTGATGTGAAACACTCCTTCAGTCTCCAATACTTTTCATATATTTAAAAATGTAAAATAACACTCCCCTATAACTTGACTCAAGCCTTGGGCCTGCTTACTCTTAAACTCTTTCTCATTCCAACCCTATCCCTCGAATCCTCCAACGCTTTCCATCGACTCCTCCGACCCTTTCCCTCGATTCCTCCAACCTTTTTCGACTCCTCCAGCCCACTCCCTTGACCTCTCCAACCCTCTCCCTCGGCTCCTCCAACCCTCTCCCTCAGCTCCTCCAAACCCCTCCCTCAACTCCTCCAAACCTCTCCCTTGACTCCTCCAGCCCACTCCCTTGACTCCTCCAACCCACTCCTTCGACTCCTCCAACCCTCTCCCTTGATTCCTCCAACACTCTCCCTCGACTCCTCCAACCCTCTCCCTCGACTCCTCCAACCCTCTCCCTCGACTCCTCCAACCCTCTCGCTTGATTCCTCCAACCCTCTCCCTCGACTCCTCCAACCCCTCCCTCGACTCCTCCAACCCCCTCCCTCGACTCCTCCAAACCTCCCTCACTCTCAACTCCTCTCCCTCGACTCCTCCAAACCCTCTCCCTCGACTCCTCCAAAACCCTCTCCCTCGACTCCTCCAACCCTCTCCCTCGACTCCTCCAACCCTCTCCCTCGGCATCTCTCAATTCTCCCTCGACTCTTCCAACCTCTCTCCCGGCTCCTCAACCTTCTCCTCGGACTTTCCAACCTTCCCTCGACTCTTCAACCTTCTGACTCCTCAACCTTCCTCGACTCCTCCAATTCCCTACTCCAAAAAAAATCCCTCGAGTCCTCCAACCTTTCCTCGATTCTCAAGGCAGGCCTCACTCCTTTATTACACTTCTTGACTTCTCCACCTCCCATCAAACATCTCCTATTCCTGTCTTCCTCTTCTGGACTCGGTCAAACCCTATATTCTGTTCTCTCAAAACCCCTTCTTGCTCCATCCAACCCTCTGCTTAAAGCTCTGGAAACCTCTCCCTTCAAGTCTTTCAATTTTAAAGTAATAACCCTCCCCTAACTTCTCAAGCCTCTGCCTGCACTCTTAAACCTTTCCCTCACTCCTCCAACCCTATCCCTCGAATCCTCCAACCCTCTCCTACGACTCCTCCAACCCTCTCCCTCGACTCCTCCAACTCTCCCTCGACTCCTCCAACCCACTCCCTCGACTCCTCCAACCCTCTCCCTCGGCTCCTCCAACCCTCTCCCTCGGCTCCTCCAAACCCCTCCCTCGACTCCTCCAACCCTCTCCCTCAGCTCCTCCAACCCTCTCCCTCAGCTCCTCCAACCCTCTCCCTCGCTCCTCCAACCCTCTCCCTCGGCTCCTCCAACCCTCTCCCTCGGCTCCTCCAACCCTCTCCCTCGACTCCTCCAACCCTCTCCCTCGACTCCTCCAACCCCTCCCTCGACTCCTCCAACCCTCTCCCTCGACTCCTCCAACCCTCTCCCTCGACTCCTCCAACCCTCTCCCTCGACTCCTCCAACCCTCTCCCTCGACTCCTCCAACCCTCTCCCTCGACTCCTCCAACCCTCTCCCTCGACTCCTCCAACCCTCTCCCTCGACTCCTCCAACCCTCTCCCTCGGCTCCTCCAACCCCTCCCTCGACTCCTCCAACCTCTCCCTTGACTCCTCCAACCCTCTCCCTCGCTCCTCCAACCCTCTCCCTCGACTCCTCCAACCCTCTCCCTCGACTCCTCCAACCCTCTCCCTCGACTCCTCCAACCCCCTCCCTCGACTCCTCCAACCCTCTCCCTCGACTCCTCCAACCCTCTCCCTCGACTCCTCCAACCCTCTCCCTCGACTCCTCCAACCCTCTCCCTCGACTCCTCCAACCCCTCCCTCGACTCCTCCAACCCACTCCCTCGACTCCTCCAACCCTCTCCCTCGACTCCTCCAACCCTCTCCCTCGACTCCTCCAACCCCTCCCTCGACTCCTCCAACCCCTCCCTCGACTCCTCCAACCCCTCCCTCGACTCCTCCAACCCCTCCCTCGACTCCTCCAACCCTCGCTCTCACCCTCGACTCCTCCAACCCTCTCCCTCGACTCCTCCAACCTCCTGTCCTCCAACCCCTCCCTCGACTCCTCCAACCCCTCCCTCGACTCCTCCAACCCCTCCCTCGACTCCTCCAACCCTCTCCCTCGACTCCTCCAACCCTCTCCCTCGACTCCTCCAACCCTCCCTCGACCCTCCAACCCATCTCCCTCGGCTCCTCCAACCCTCTCCCTCAGCTCCTCCAACCCTCTCCCTCGACTCCTCCAACCTCTCCCTCGACTCCTCCAACCCCTCCCTCGACTCCTCCAACCCTCCCTCGACTCCTCCAACCCCTCTCCCTCAACTTCCTCCAACCCCCCTCCCCTCGACTCCTCCAACCCTCTCCCTCAGCTCCTCTAACCCTCTCCTTTAGCTCCTCCAACCCCCCCCCCCACAACCCACTCCCTCGACTCCTCAAACCATTTCCCTCGACTATTCCCACCCTCTCCCTCAACTTCTCCAACCCCCTCCCTCGACTCCTCCAACCCCTCCCTCAGCTCCTCCAACCTCCTTGCTCCTCCAACCCCTCCCTCGACTCCTCCAACCCTCTCCCTCGACTCCTCCAACCCTCTCCCTCCGACTCCTCCAACCCTCTCCCTCGACTCCTCCAACCCTCTCCCTCGCTCCTCCAACCCTCTCCCTCGCTCCTCCAACCCTCTCCCTCGCTCCTCCAACCCTCTCCCTCGCTCCTCCAACCCTCTCCCTCGGCTCCTCCAACCCTCCCTCGACTCCTCCAACCCTCTCCCTTGGCTCCTCCAACCCTCTCCCTCGACTCCTCCAACCCTCTCCCTCGACTCCTCCAACCCCCCGACTCTCCAACCCTCCCTGACTCTCCAACCCTCCTGACTCCTCCAACCTCCTCGACTCCTCCAACCCCTCCCTCGCTCCTCCACCTCCGACTCCTCCAACCTCCCTCGCTCCTCCAACCCTCTCCCTCAGCTCCTCCAACCCTCTCCCTCAGCTCCTCCAACCCCCTCCCTCGGCTCCTCCAACCCTCTCCCTCGGCTCCTCCAACCCCTCCTCGCTCCTCAACCCCTCCCTCGACTCCTCCAACCCTCTCCCTCGACTCCTCCAACCCCTCCCTCGACTCCTCCAACCCTCTCCCTCGACTCCTCCAACCCTCTCCCTCGACTCCTCCAACCCTCTCCCTCGGCTCCTCCAACCCTCTCCCTCGGCTCCTCCAACCCTCCCTCGACTCCTCCAACCCCCTCCCTTGACTCCTCCAAATCTCTCCCTCGGTTCCACCAATGTTCTCCCTCGACTCCTCCAACCATTTCCCTCGACTCCTCCAACCCTCAACTCCTCTAACCCCCTCCCTCGACTCCTCCAACCCTCTCCCTCGATTCCTCCAACCCTCTCCTTCGACTCCTCCAACCATCTCCCTTGACCCCTCCAACCCTCCCCTCAACTCCTCTAACCCCTCCCTCGACTCTTCCAACCCTCTCCCTCGACTCCTCCAACCCTCTCCTTCAACTCCTCCATCTCCCTTGACTCCTCCAACCCTCTCCTTCAACTCCTCCATCTCCCTTGACTCCTCCAACCCTCTCCTTCACTCCTCCATCTCCCTTGACTCCTCCAGCCCCATCCCTCAATTCTTCCTCCTCAACTCGTTCACCCCTTCCTTCAATTCCTCAACTTTGCCCAACCCTCTCCCTCTATTTCTCCCCCTCCTATAACTCATCCAACTCTCTCCGTCAACTCTTCCAGATATTACTCTTCTACCTGTGCATGTCTTCTTCGAACCTGGACATTTTCTAGTTGTCAATCATCATTGTATTCTGTAAGACCTGTAGGTAGGCTAGTGTGAAGACTGAACAAAACATCTTTACTCTGAAATTTCCGTATACATCTTGCCTTAACTTTAATATTCCCCCACAAGACAGCCATTATTATCACAGATGCAATTCATAAATTGAGCAGAAAACACAAATCATTGATTATGATATCAAATTTTATATATTGCAAAACACATTACACATAATACTCACATGGTATACAAAGAGAAGGTTCATTGTTCTCTAAAATAAATTTAACTCTGATTTGTTATTAATAGGATCACTGATCATTGATGAAGATATCATAACATAATGGGAGCGTCATTTGTGAAAACAACACATTCAGAAGTATATATACATCTTTGTATATGCAGAGTAGAAATGACAAATATGTCCCTTGGGGTAATCTAACAAGTTCATGAAGAACATGGTGGGTTTTCATTTAATTGATGCCTCCATACCACCCCATCGGCAAGTGGTGTTTAATATAACAATTCAAGCAACATCTAAGCTAGTGTGCATTGCTATAATCAACAGATGGCACCACTGTAGCAATTTGTTTTCTATGTGATACGTGATGTCAACCAAGCCACCACCTTGTCACATAACAACATACGGGGACATTTGTAAACCAAGGGGACTGCCCCTTATACCATTGTCAAGTCACACTCACTTTTAAACTAATGTTAGTCAGGCAAAGCAAACTAACAAAACGAAACTCCCTACAACATGTACAGTTATTTTTGCGTAAATCATTCAAGTGCATCCAAAGCAGAAGCTGCGTGAAAGTTGTGAAATAAGTAATCAGTAGTTATCAAGACAACATATCATAGTGGATCATGGACAGTTATGTAAGGCATATCAACAAAATAAAAAAAATCCATTTTGAGATGACACATAACAACATCCAGGTAGACAATAGCATTTTATAATGAGAGATTCCACAAATTGGTATCAAACACACACACACACACACACACGTCCTGTCAAAGTTCCTACATCCAGTAAAGTCACATTGTTCATGTATAATAAATTACAATGCTAGAAAAAGTAAATGTCATGTACTCAGGTCTACCGCTGGCTCACACTACATATTTTGTCTTAAAAAACAACTTGACAACAAGATTAGTGATGTTCTTTACCATTGAAGACAGTATATACAGACTGTCCAATCAGTAACACATCAAAGGTGTAGTTATGTACATATATACATACATATTTACATACACAGCATCATAAACACCTACTGTGTTATTACATCAGAAACAGATTAATCTCATAGATAGAAAATACCACGTTATATGAAAACTGACAGAAAACAGTTTTTCAACTACTCCACCCAAACTCCACTAAATTGGTCACATGACAACTGCGTTAGCCCAAGTTTGGGCTGTTTGGAGTAAACCACCTGAGTGGCATCCAAGGGTTGTCCTCTGGTCATGTGACAGTAGTAGGACCTGCCGTGTTCTCACTCCAAAGCAGTCACTTGCGTACGTAGGGATGTTGAAGAAGTTCTTCTACTGATGGTCGCTGTTTTGGGTCCCGCGTGAGACATCTCTGAAAGTGACAACATATGTGGTGTCAGTGACACTCGACAAACAGGACATCTCTCCCAGTACCATCTGATTGACAAGCTTACATAAATTAATATGTCTCACGGGTGATCATAGTTGACATTTAATCGTAATTTATAGTTTGTTAATAATGATTCGTGCAGTTAGTAAACATTAAAACATGAAATGGCGGAGGTATTGTTCTTGTATTTGTTTCATCCACAATCAGAGCTAGTCATTCAAGTATTTAATACCAGCATTGGAAATGTTAAACTGATCTGCATTAGATGCATGAAAATTACTGCATTCTATGATTCTCCCACCAGCCATTGCCTGGCAGTCAACGACATTGTGTCTACAGCTGCGGGAACTACTATGGATCATACCTGCAGCACATCGCGCAGACAAGGGTCGGTGACGGTGGTGAAGTCAATGGCATGGTTTGGGTTGATGATGGCCTGCATTTTGGCGATGAAGTGGGTGATGTGTTGGAAGGGCGTGTGGCCACACACGAGGCTGTAGAGGATGCAGCCGAGGGACCACACGTCACTCTTCATGCCAATCTGCAACATGTCAACTGCGTGTCACCATATGCAGTCGCGGTCACAAAAGGGACATCACGACATCAGACAACTTTAATTGATGGTTTGCCTAAGTCATAGAGAAATCTAGCCTGCGGCTTTATGCAGAACCAAATTATTGCCAGTCACACGTGTTTTGGTGGACACACGGATGTTAAGTGTTAAGCCAGCTAAATGTGTTTTTTGACCTGAAATGGACTACAAACACACATGTGACACCATTTACTCTGACTTTTAGGCATCACTGACAATATCTATGGTTTTGTAAGACCTTTTTATTTTGTTACCCGTCCACCAACATTTCTACCCGCCCACAACAGTTTTTACCTGTCCAAATGACGGGTGGACGGGTCTCTGCATAAAGCTATGCCAGCTGCATATGATCTAGCCCACTGCAAACTTGATTATTTACTGTCCAAATATGTAACATGTGAACTGCTTTAATAACATCAGCATACACATAGTCAGCTTAAAATAAAAATCAGCTTAAATTGTTGAAATAACTCGTGTTAATTTACTACGAGGGATGGAGTTGAACCAACAGTAAATGCATAACATTTGGTCAACCGTAGGTTTGCTGATGTTGGATTGGCTGACCTTTAACCTCTAATACTCAACCGACCCACATTGAAACGATTCCGAATCCAGGACCTAGTCAAACACTGCAATTGTATGTGGCACACAGGCAGCAATTGAATTTGCCTGCGGGGATAAATAAACTAAAGTATTCCTTATTTTTAATAACACAAATGCAGTAATAACAGTATAATCTATCTGGGACATATGTAGAATAATACATAGTCCACCAACAATATAAGCGAGAGACAACTGGCTGCAGAAACGTTGACCACCCACCTTGATATGGGGCTTCACCTTGCCACTGGCGTCTGTCCGAGACCCACCACAAGTGTCCACAATGGCCTCAGGACTCATGTAGTTGACGGTGCCGACCTGTTGGTCACGTGTCACACTCGTCTTCTCCACCTGGATGGAGCTGGCGATGCCAAAGTCTATCAGCTTCACGTCTCCTGCCACCAGCAGGAAGTTGGCTGGCTTCAGATCCAGGTGGATGACACCTGCAAGCAACGACGGGGTTATTCCATCCACAGTGACTGGGGTTATTCCATCCACAACGACTGGGGTTTTCCCATCCACAACGACTGGGGTTATTCCATCCACAACGACTGGGGTTATTCCATCCACAACGACTGGGGTTATTCCATCCACAACGACTGGGGTTATTCCATCCACAACGACTGGGGTTTTCCCATCCACAACGACTGGGGTTATTCCATCCACAATGACGGGGGTTATTCCATCCACAATGACTGGGGTTATTCCATCCACAACGACTGGGGTTTTCCCATCCACAACGACTGGGGTTATTCCATCCACAACGACTGGGGTTATTCCATCCACAAGACTGGGGTTATTCCATCCACAACGACTGGGGTTATTCCATCCACAACGACTGGGGTTATTCCATCCACAACGACTGGGGTTATTCCATCCACAACGACTGGGGTTATTCCATCCACAAACGACTGGGGTTATTCCATCCACAACGACTGGGGTTATTCCATCCACAACGACTGGGGTTATTCCATCCACAACGACTGGGGTTATTCCATCCACAATGACTGGGGTTATTCCATCCACAACGACTGGGGTTATTCCATCCACAATGACTGGGGTTATTCCATCCACAACGACTGGGGTTATTCCATCCACAACGACTGGGGTTATTCCATCCACAACGACTGGGGTTATTCCATCCACAACGACTGGGGTTATTCCATCCACAACGACTGGGGTTATTCCATCCAAAACGACTGGGGTTATTCCATCCACAACGACTGGGGTTATTCCATCCACAATGACTGGGGTTATTCCATCCACAATGACTGGGGTTATTCCATCCACAACGACTGGGGTTATTCCATCCACAACGACTGGGGTTATTCCATCCACAATGACGGGGTTATTCCATCCACAATGACTGGGGTTATTCCATCCACAACGACTGGGGTTATTCCATCCACAACGACGGGGTTATTCCATCCACAACGACTGGGGTTATTCCATCCACAACGACGGGGGTTATTCCATCCACAACGACTGGGGTTATTCCATCCACAATGACTGGGGTTATTCCATCCACAATGACTGGGGTTATTCCATCCACAACGACTGGGGTTATTCCATCCACAACGACTGGGGTTATTCCATCCACAACGACTGGGGTTATTCCATCCACAACGACTGGGGTTATTCCATCCACAATGACTGGGGTTATTCCATCCACAACGACTGGGGTTATTCCATCCACAACTACTGGGGTTATTCCATCCACAATGACGGAGGTTATTCCATCCACAACGACTGGGGTTATTCCATCCACAACGACTGGGGTTATTCCATCCACAACGACTGGGGTTATTCCATCCACAACGACTGGGGTTATTCCATCCACAACGACTGGGGTTATTCCATCCACAACGACTGGGGTTATTCCATCCACACCGACTGGGGTTATTCCATCCACAACGACTGGGGTTATTCCATCCACAATGACGGGGGTTATTCCATCCACTTGCCAAGGATCACCGATGACATTGCATTGCTGGCCAGTTTCTTTTATGAATTTTATTTGTTTTAGTAATGTTAGTGGTTTTATTCTGTAACCTAGTGTGTATGTATAACATATGTGAGGAGCAGTTTGGCAGATGTATGTTGTGGTTTTCATAGTTAGGTCAGCAAGTAAAAAAATCCACCCACAGCAATAAATCACCCTCCTAGCACCTACTACACCCCAAGAGAGCTGTGATCTTATCCTCTAACCACAAACCAAGAGAGCGAGCCCTGTCTCAACACTCCCACAATACCCCATTCACCTCTTTATTACATCTCAAGAAAGCCCAGTCTTTACCCTCATTCTACTCTACAAGACAGCCCTACCGCATCCCAAGAGAACTTTGTCTTTACCCTTCTAACACACCCAGGGCTTTATGCAGGATAACATTTTTGCCAGTCACACATCTTTTGCCAGACACGTACATGAAACTGACAATATCTATGAATTTGAAACTCCTTTTTGTCACCGTCCACCTCCCGTCCAGTAATATTCCTACACGTCCAAAATGAGTTTCACACATCCAAATGACGAGCGGACAGGTCGCTACATATGGCTATGACCACACCCCATAAGAACCCAGTCTCTACTCAACCACACCCCATAAGAACCCAGTCTCTACTCTACCACACCTCATAAGAACCCAGTCTCTACTCTACCACACCTCATAAGAACCCAGTCTCTACTCTACCACACCTCATAAGAACCCAGTCTCTACTCTACCACACCTCATAAGAACCCAGTCTCTACTCTACCACACCTCATAAGAGCCCAGTCTCTACTCAACCACACCTCATAAGAGCCCAGTCTCTACTCAACCACACCCCATAAGAGCCCAGTCTCTACTCAACCACACCTCATAAGAGCCCAGTCTCTACTCAACCACACCCCATAAGAGCCCAGTCTCTACTCAACCACACCTCATAAGAGCCCAGTCTCTACTCAACCACACCTCATAAGAGCCCAGTCTCTACTCAACCACACCCCATAAGAGCCCAGTCTCTACTCTAATACCACACCCCAAAAGACCCGTGGTCTCACCCTCCCTGTGGAGCAGGCCGACAGCATTGAGCATCTGTGTCCAGTAGAAGCGGATGAGGTCCGGTGTCATTGAGCCGTCCTTTGAGTGTCGCTGGAAGAAGGTGGCCATGTCCGTGTCTCCCCGCTCCAACACCACATGCAGCTGGTTGGTGTCTCTGTGATACTCACTGTAACACCACAAGTCACGAATCCCTTACGGACGCCTCCATAACTTGTCTGACACTTCCCACATTTGCAAAACTCCATAACGTTCCTGTATTTTTTATAGGTGTGCATATTAACTCCGTGACAAATCTATTGAGTTTGACAGTTATAAAGAACATACATTTCCTGTGTGAGCTAAGGCTATATGAGTATAAAATAGGGTCCTATTGTTATATGCTCAAAGTGCAGCAAGATCAAATGTAAAGTGGTGCCCCTTAGCAGATAGGTGGTGAACTGTGAAATTAATTACACCACCAACGAAGTGGCGCCCCCTGGCAGAGAGGACACGAACAAGCAGCGACAAAATGTGTTTTATTTTAAAACTAGGGCAAAACTCAAGTCTGGAGAGGTCACCCACCCAAGGAAAAAAAAGGCAGCGGTTATATAAACCAAGATTACAGAATTTTTATTCTTTCAAAACTTGTTCCCACGGTGGTTCACTCTGGAGGCGAGTGGTTCGCCACTCTGACTTTTTTCAAAGGATAAGTGAATGTTATATGTGCACACCATTTTATTTATAAAATGTTTGAATTCCAGGCTTTTACATGACTTTTAGAAAATTGCATAATGTTTTCAAGTCTTATATCCATAAACGAGGCCACAAATCTCGTTCACTGACTTAAATACATAAATGTATTCATATTTCTAACAATAAGTAAAACAATACCGGCAGGTGGTTTTATAAAAGTATAATTTTGTTTATTTAAATTATATCTGATAACTTTCCAAAGCAACACAACATTCATCTTTCAAACCACACAATTTTAAGCGAAGAAAGACTTTGAGAGTGCAATGAAAGTCAACAATGTGAAAATGTCACATGCAATTCAGCGTTTTAATGTATTACTGGGCAGGAGCTGAATAAATTTACGACTACTTGTAGTAGACTAACTTCTCAACCAGAGTGGGACAGCATCCAAAGAGAGGATGGATGGCAACCAGGACACACTAGGTGACGTGTAGAGAAAGATGAGATGTCACTCACAAGTCGTACAGTTTGATGACCCATCTAGTGCTGTGTTGGAGTCGTTGAAGGAGGGCGATCTCATTGCGGTACCCCGCGACTGTCACCTCATCCGCGCCCTCCAAGTCCACGCACTTGAGGGCTCGCAGGTTGTGTTTACAGTCCAACACCATGTACACCTGATGACAGGGGGCAGGGTGTGTACAAAGGGGGCATGTACAGGGGGGCATACATAGCTACTTATATGTCAAACAAAAATGTGTCACATGCCCATTTTGGCTTCGGACTCTCGACTAAGAGGACCCGGGTTCGCATCCAGTGCTGCGGTGTTAAAACATTGGGCAAGTTTTTTCACTCTACATTGCTCCAGTTCACTCAGCTGTATAAATGAGTACCTGGCTATACACAGTGGTGGATATGTTTACGAGCAGTCTTCGTGCATTAATTGCAGCATATGGCTAGATGCTTCCCAGAGAAGTTGAGATGGTGTCTGATTGAACAGGTCTGCCAGGGAAATAAAGTGTAAAGCGCTTTGAGCAGTCCTGAGGATTGGATACTGACTGTATGAGAACTGACCTTTATCTTTTGTCAAGATCAACAACTGACTTCCCTTTTTCTAAATACTGTCCCATCAACAAATGTATGTAGTCAGTTCAAACACTTGTGATGTATGAGTGTATAGAAATGTAGCTTCTTTTTTGGAAATATCCCAGCAACAAGGACAGAAGCAACGTTAGTGTCTCAGTTGATATATGTAAGAACAAAGACATTTTACAGTATCTTACCTTGCAGGACCCACCTCGGCCGATCAACTTCAGTTTGGTGTACAATTTGCCATTGACAGTAATCACCTGCAGTGGGGCCTAGCAACAACCAAAGAGCCTCATTATACAGACAACAACCATAGGGCTTTATTTAATTAAAGGCTTATTACACAGGGAACTACCAAATATTGTCACTATATATATCAATCAGAGGGTTTTATTATACTGACAACAATCAAAGGCCTCATTAAAAGGACAACTAGAAGGCCTTATAATGCAGACCACCAAAGGGCCTTATTACACAAACAATGAATGGTCCTCCTTTTAACAAAGGAAACAATCCATAATTAAATAGAATCCATTGATAAATTTAATGACTGCTTTTAAAAAGCAAAACCCCGCTGCTGTATTAAAGACGGAGGAAAATATTTCCGCGACAGACGGGCAAAAGTGCCTTGGTGGTGCACTGACAGTCATCGAATATACACGATGAATATTAATTAAGAAACTAAACTGAGGTTTCTGAGCCACCATTTCATTAATTCAAAATTTCGTTTCTGATGGACCATTTGTTAATTGCTCTTAAACCAGGTTTTGCACTATAAAATAAATTTTTATATTTAACACTGATCTTGAATATCTGAAAACTGTTAACATCATGACGCGTTAGTGGGACATTGTCACTGGTGTGTCATGGAAATAATGTCCTTGGTAACACCGCAATGGATATTTGCATTTTGAAAAAACCATGTTATTTAACAACCGATTTTGCTTAATGGTGAATTTTCCTTATCTCAGTAAAACGGTCCCGAGCCCTTAAAATATTAGTGAAATGGCTCCCAGATTTGAGATGAAAAAAACTGCCACTTACCGCCATCTGCCCCTGACTGCCGCTGGAGGGAGCAGGGAAACTAGGCATTGCCACGGGGGGCTGTGTGGGTACAACGGCGGGCTGAGAGTTGACTGGGGACGGGGCGTGCCTGGAGCCTTGGGACACCATCACCCCACTGTCATTGTCATCCCCGCTGCCTCCATCGGAGTGTGTCGTTTGACATGTGGGCAGTGCAGTTTTTGGAGTGCGCAGTGGCTTACCAAACCTGACGGGCAAACAATACGTGTTGAAGGCACACACACCACAGACCAGACACAACGTGATACACTGTATTAGTTTATATTCATTGCACAGCCAATGCACCTTTTTACATGACACTTCAGTCACGGTCAGTGACGTCAGGTAACTACTGCTAGATGTCCTTTTATACGGTTTTGAAACTTTCCAAATACCAGTATTCAATGCGGTATGTTACATCACCAATGGAAAAAGGACTTTTGAATTTTCCATAACAAAGTCAATCTCATAAAATTTTACGAAAAGATGTCATTCAACACATTCTGACCTACTTTCATTGAAAAAATGCCCGTCCCAAAAAGCAGATGGTACAGACCGACCAATGGCGTTGTCTCAGCAGGCCACAGTGTGGCGCCATCTTTACATAACCATACCTTTCTTGCACACAGCATAGAACACCCTTAGGAAAAACCTGTACAGCGTACCTTATGACATACAGTACATGCTGCGTACCCGTGGGGTACCACAGAGACAAACAGTGCAGCGCTCTAGTTCATGTTTTTGCGTTTTCCTTATCCAGATCACATCTTGCATGCCTCGTGTTCTTTGGCTGACTCCCTATCTACAAACCAACCTCCCCATCTACTAGTCCACAGAAGCCAAGCACCATGATGTTCCGTTCTGTAGAGCATGGTGGTTCAGGGGTCAAGCTTTGGGCTACCTGGCTACAGACAGTGGTGGATATTTGTACCAGCAGCCTTCACACATTAATTGCAGCATGGCTGGATGCTTCCTTGATTAGTTGAGATGGCGTTTGATTGTATAGGTCTGCCAAGGAAGTAGTGTTAAACGCTTTGAGCAGTCCTGAGGGCTGGATACAGCAAGAAGTTATCTTATTAGTTGTTGTTGAAATGATAAAGGCTTCATCAACGACCTACCTCTTGGGTTTGGCTGCCTCAATCACGGTGCTGGAGCTTGTGCTACTGGCGAGTGACGTGTTCCTCTTGACTGCACACTCAGGCGCTGTCTCGACATTACAACCTCTCCTCTCTGCCACCATCTGGGAAACATTGGGCTGGTCAGTGAGTGAGCCGAGGTGGTCACTCCTGTCAGTGGCTGGACTCGTCTGGGATTCCCATGGCTGTGGCTTGAGCAAGGCCGTTGTACGGGTGGCGGTGTGGCTTCGGTTAATAAAGGTTTCTGAGTCGTCAGTCCTGCCAACTGTCAACAGTAGAGTAAATGTGAGGTGTGACTTTCTTTGAGCTTTACTATGCACTTCTTACGTTATTTATCTACCCATTATTGCATATATGGAAATATTATAATTTTTATTATTCTTACGTCTTCTTATTATTACTCATACATAACGTATTTCTGTAACATTTAAATATAGCTTTATTCATTTATTTTAACCTCATGGATCCTGAACCCCAGTTTTTCAGGGTTTTGTACTACTGGTATGTACAATAGTCAGTAGATGTCACTAGCTTTTCATGGTAAGTTTGGTAACTCAATCAAATTATACCTGGACGTAAACAGTGGATTTTCCGACAGTTTGACACTAAGTTTACCGATATGGATCGGGATTTTTTTATTTCAAGCAAAATCAAATTGGCAATGGATCATAGATGTTTCACTATTCGTTGTAACTTGTATTGATGATTACAAGCAAAAATTGCAGTTGTTTAGTTATATGTCCGATGTTTCGGATGACAATATGAACGGCAGGAGCGATGTTGACAGCCGTGGTTGACATCAGCAATACTTCTACCTGTTCTGAACTGTCAAATAATTGTGCACTGGCCACAAAATACAACTGATTTTCATGTTTATTGTTGGCTATCTTATCTGGATTTTTGATATTCTAACTAAAATCGTGGGTTTGCGTACAGATAATGTGATGTACAGAGCAGCAGGGAGACAGAAAATTACCAGCTATACTGACAAAAGATGATGGTAAAAGTCAGAGAAGTCAATAAAATGCAATGTATTTACCGGGTAGAGTAGCAGTTTTCTGCTGCTGGGGTGTGTCTTGAGGAAGAGGCTTCATAGACTTGTAGAAATATTCATCACCATCATCATCATCATCACTGTCTCTGTCGCCCTCTGCCAACTTTGCCAATGGCGTCCTCTTGAGTACACGCATTGCCTTACCCGTGAACCTATGTCCCACGCAACAGAAGTAGACACTATTTTTACACATGTATTTTAAACTCTCATTGTTTTATTGTGGAATCATACAACCTCACAGTCACAGTAGTAAGAAATAGCCGTGCTCTGGACGTTTAGAAAGCGGTTTCCCACACTATTCAAAGATTTGGAAACAGTTTTTTTAGTTAATGCAATTTATGTAAAATGTCTCCAATCAACCTCATGTCAATCACAGAAAATACGCATAATTCAATAAATTTACATCCATCTAATGTAAACTATAAACTCATTACAAAACCCTTAATTAGTGAGGAATTAAAACAATCCGTCTAGAAAGAAACATTACCATGCCCTGATATCAACACCTGCTATGTTTGTAGCAATTTGCTGATTGCAGTTATATTGTGATGGTTGAGGTGTTTTAATAAAATCAGGACACACGTTGTTCAACAAGACTTTGCATAACAGTCAGAACTTTCAACCTGACAGACTCCAAAACTTGAACAGGGATAAGTATCCTCAATCATGGAACTGTACACTGTTGGTAGAAATGGGAGATAGACTAGCCGAGGGCCTGGGTGGACTCCACTGACCTCTTGACCTTCTTGTCAGAACTGAGCAGGCTCTGCGTCTTACAGTCGGCAGTGCTGTGACATGACCTCAGTTTCGCGTGACTGTCCTGACCTGAGTCAGGGGGCAGTGGGACCGTGTCCTGACTGCCTGATGATGACACCTCAGGTAGTGTCCCTCTGTAAGCAAGTACACGTGTTGTGACAACAGCTCAGGATGACTAGGTCAGTTCTCAGAGTATTCAGTCCACAGGATTGCTCAAATCACTTTACACTTAATTCTTTATGCACATATCACTCACAGTTCACTGTTTCAATTTGCCAGACATAGGAATTGCTTGAAACTGAGCAATGTAGAAAAGCAAATTGCTTTTCAGCAGACAACTATAGATGTTTTTTTTAAGAAACTGATGATTTTAGGTGAACAGTGCTCAAAGAATTTTCAGTGGACAGAAATATAATCTGATATTAACAATGATGAACATAATACACTTTTAACTTGTAGAGTGTATGTGTATGTATGTGTAGATTATACACACATATGTTTACATATTCATAATTATGCCAACATGATTTTGTACGCAACCTGTTATAAGTGACCACCTGTCTTGCACGACTGCTTTGGCTGGACTGGAGGGGCGGTCGACCAAGACAGGTGTTACTGTATCAATCTATCTAGACCATTTAACAACAGTTTCAACAGATTACACCTGAAATGTACTCTCCTCCACTCTTGTTGAATACAAGACTTACTGATAACGTTTACTAACCTGGAGACTTTCTTTGCACTGCTAAAACTGACAGTGCCATCATCATAGTTAATCTCCGTCCGCTCAAACCGCCTGGTTCTCACGCCGCTCCCTGATGTTGTAGACTGCAGTGTGTGAGGGTTCTGAGGTGTCACCATGCTCAAACTACGCTTAAACCTACACAAGTAATGACAAACACTTACATTAAAACAGTGTATATTAAAGTGACATAGTCCGTTCGTGGCTTTTTATTTTCATTGCAAAATCATGTTATACGGTATAAATTATACCTATTATAGCGTAAAGACAGTCAAAATATGTTTTCATGTACCATCTAGGGGTTGAAAATAGACGCAGTAAGGGCGCTTAACTCTGTGTACACATCGACCACGAGGCGTTTTTGAAACCGTTGGAGGTGTGGCTAAAAGCCCAGAAGGAAATGGATGATCACGTGATGCAGTAGCACGTGAACACAAGTTAATGCCACTAACGCCACACCCAGCCAGGTGCACGGCTCCCAATTGGTAAAGGTCAAAGGGTCATTCACTCGCGGCGATTTGAGTGACAGCATCGGGATTCTAATAAACATTTGACGTTTAACATTACAAAGTCAGTTCTGTTTCGATAAAACATTTATTGGCAGTCAGGACGCTACAATAGATGATTTTGCAATAAAAATAAAAATCCACGAACTGATCATGTCGCTTTAAAAGAGTAATTCCTCATTGTGAGAACGCCTAAACTGCTAAATTCCTATGGCCACAAATATATATGATGTTTTGGTGTTGCTATGACAACTGATTGGGAATGAACACCGTATTCAAACTTAGCATTGGTGTAGCAAGAGAAATAATCAGATGCATCCTTATTTGATAACTTGTATTAATAGGCCACTGTCTCGTACAGTCTGTGCAGGGTCTCAGGGATTATAACACAGACCTGAGATTACATGAGTAACTTACAGTGACACAAATAAGGGGTTGCTGATATGCCCTGTGATTACGTAATCGAGCTCTTTATGCGTGCATGCTGTTGATTTCTTTCTTCAGCTCATCTTTGAATTCTTTTAGACTCCAGCTGTTATTAATATGTCATATCTATAATGTACGTTAACAAATGCTGGATATAATGAATGAATGAATGTGGCCTAACGAGGTAATGGGATTTATTAGTTACAAAGATTCCCCATTAACAACATTCACTGTACCTTGGTTGGAGAAGAGCCCTGACGTCATCCGTAGAACTGGCTGGCTGTGATGTGGGGGTCAGAGCTGATGTTGGTGACGGGATCCTGGTCAGTTTTAAACCCAAACCCACAGTATAGTCAGTGGACTTTCTCGAACGTTCACAGGACACTGTGGACGTTGTACTCGAGCTAACGCCAGACTGGATGGATGGACAAGCTGCCTTCCTGAGGCTACTGAACTTATCACTGACCATTTGGCCTGGGTGCTGGCTGTGGTCAGTCTGGCAGATGGACGGATGGTCATTGATGTTGTATATGTTCTCCTTGTTCTCTCCATTGTCTGCGTCTCGCACTGAGTACAAAGGACACATGTGACATACTGACATGACATCAGTGAGGCATTTTAAACACACACCTTACATGCTCAATTTCATATCACATACACAAGTGAGGAGAACACAATTGACTATGCTTTCACAAGGTAAGTTATTGTGTTTAGTGTTGTATCTAGTCCTTTTGGTTGCCCAGAGTTCTTTACATTTTACTCAACTTCTCTGAGTATATACTCAGAAAAGCACACAAGTCTGCAAGGGTTCATGTTGGTATTACATTATTTGAAATAAAGTTTGATAAAACACGCAAACAGGAGAAATCAAACCTACCACTTCAACTTTGCAAAGTTGATGATAATCTGTACATAGCTGTGTGTGTGTGTGTGTGTGTGTGTGTGTGTGTGTGTGTGTGTGTGTGTGTGTGTGTGCGCGCGCGCACACACACACTACAACGATCTGTACATGTTTACACACACATGCATGTATGCACTACACATCCATCTGTCAACATCATTGTGAAATAAAGCTTTTACTATCACTACTACTACTACTACTACTATTAGAGTATGGATTAACTATGTTCTTTCACTACTTACAGTGTACAACATTGACTTGCCAAGTAAGTGATTCTATTCTCAAGCGAGCAGTACACAATTGACTATGCTTTCATAAGGCAAGTTCTTGTGTCACATATGTAGTGTTCTATCTAGTCCTTTTGGCTGCTCTTTACATTTTACTCAACTTCTCTGAGTAAATACTTAAAAAAGCACACAAGTCTGTGAGGATCCTTCGAGCTGACTGTACCACTCACCATGGCCAGTAGGTGGCACTGTGAGTGTGAGGTCCATCTGCCCAGCCTTCAGACTGGTCACAGCCGCATCAAGGAGCTCCCTCGGTAGGGCATCTACCTCTTGCCCCTTCTGCAAGAATCGCAAGGCCTTGCTGCGGTTGCCTAGCAACACAAATCGCGATGTCAGAATTTTATAGGAGTCAATAAACATGTCAGACACTATGGTTCATCTCTCGTCCACTACCACTTCAGTGACACTCATCAGAAATAAAACTGAAATAACTATACTTGCATACTAATGTCAATATTTTTTTGACTGACCCGTACTTTCGCATCAACATTCTATTCTGTCAAGCAATTTTTCAAGATTAAATATCAGTCTAACAACAGTTCTTAAAGATTGTTGGTTCGAAACGTCTGAGCCGCTTTATAAATTAGACAATTTAAATGCACAACAATAGTCTATAAAGAAGGAATATACTAATAGGAATTCATTACAGTTATACAACCACAATAGTAAGTAACCCAGCCCTACATCAGTATGATGGATGGAGTTGAGACACATTACATTCATACCTTGGGACACTTCAAACTGTGCTGATGCAATGTATGCAAGGGCAACACCACGGCCGTAGTGTCGGGCGTGGGAGTACATCTCCCTCGCTTCCTCCGCACTGTTCAAACTACAACAAACAGTCTCCACACTGTTCAAACTACAACAGACAGTATCCACTGTTCAAACTACAACAGACAGTCTCCATACTGTTCAAACTACAACAAACAGTCTCTGCACTGTTCAAACTACAACAGACAGTCTCCACACCTTTCAAACTACAACAAACAGTCTCCACACTGTTCAAACTACAACAGACAGTCTCCACACTGTTCAAACTACAACAGACAGTCTCCATACTGTTCAAACTACAACAGACAGTCTCCATACTGTTCAAACTACAACAGACAGTCTCTGCACTGTTCAAACTACAACAGACAGTCTCTGCACTGTTCAAACTACAACAGACAGTCTCCACACTGTTCAAACTACAACAGACAGTCTCCACACTGTTCAAACTACAACAAACAGTCTCCACACTGTTCAAACTACAACAAACAGTCTCCACACTGTTCAAACTACAACAAACAGTCTCCACACTGTTCAAACTACAACAAACAGTCTCCACACTGTTCAAACTACAACAAACAGTCTCCATACTGTTCAAACTACTACAAACAGTCTCCACACTGTTCAAACTACAACAAACAGTCTCCACACTGTTCAAACTACAACAGACAGTCTCCATACTGTTCAAACTACAACAGACAGTCTCCATACTGTTCAAACTACAACAGACAGTCTCCACACTGTTCAAACTACAACAAACAGTCTCCATACTGTTCAAACTACAAAAGACAGTCTCTGCACTGTTCAAACTACTACAACAGTCTCCACACTGTTCAAACTACAACAGTCTCCATACTGTTCAAACTACAACAAACAGTCTCCACACTGTTCAAACTACAACAGACAGTCCCTGCACTGTTCAAACTACAACAGACAGTCTCCACACTGTTCAAACTACAACAGACAGTCTCTGCACTGTTCAAACTACAACAGACAGTCTCCACACTGTTCAAACTATAACAAAGTCTCCATACTGTTCAAACTACAACAAACAGTCTCCATACTGTTCAAACTACAACAAACAGTCTCCATACTGTTCAAACTACAAAAGACAGTCTCTGCATTGTTCAAACTACAACAAACAGTCTCCACACTGTTCAAACTACAACAGACAGTCTCCATACTGTTCAAACTACAACAGACAGTCTCCATACCGTTCAAACTACAACATACAGTCTCCATACTGTTCAAACTACAACAGACAGTCTCCACACTGTTCAAACTACAACAGACAGTCTCCACACTGTTCAAACTACAACAAACAGTCTCCATACTGTTCAAACTACAACAGACAGTCTCCACACTGTTCAAACTACAACAAACAGTCTACATACTGTTCAAACTACAACAGACAGTCTCCACACCTTTCAAACTACAACAGACAGTCTCCACACCTTTCAAACTACAACAAACAGTCCCTGCACTGTTCAAACTAAAAAGTATCCACACTGTTTAAACTACAATCAAGTTTATGCACTGTTCAAATAACAACAAACAGTCTCTGCACTGTTCAAACTACAACAGATATAGTCTCTGGCTCTCTGCACTATGAGTTTAATTTTGTGAAATTTGAGCTCTGCAGCTCATGTTAGTACTATGTTATTTGAAATAAAGTTTGATGAAACATGAGAAGTCGAACCTACCACTTCAACTTTGCAAAGTTGATGATAATCTGAACATAGCTGATGTTGTCTTTGGCGACATCACTTGGGATCGCCTACAAACACCACCAGATCAAGCAACAGCTGTAGGTCAATGTCAGGCGGAATTATACTAAGTCTGAAAGACAATCATACAGAACCCAGTCCATTCATTGATGCACAAGTGAAGTTCAAAGGATTTTCAAGACTCGATAAACATTTGGCATTAAGCATTGCATACAACATATTGCAAAGTCATGTCTAAGAGACTACGATAACCTATCAATCCTTTCATATATTTAACATAAACATGATCACCAAGTCCAACATACCCTGACGGCTTTAGCGTAGAGTCGCGAGAGAAAGGTCAGACAGAGTGTGTCGTCCTTGAACCTAGCATTGCATCGCATGAAGTCGGTAAACTGCAGCCAGTCTTCGGGTGAGTTGCCACTCGCTTGGATTGCCTGCAGCCACCTTGCATGAGCTGAAAAATACAAATCTGAGAGTTTTTATGAAGGTTACACAAGGCATGTATCTAAATAAATGAAACAAAGTATCAACTTTCAAGAGTAAAATTATTAATGCTTATTAGTGCAAAACATATGGTAAACACTTATCAACTTTTTTTTACAATTGCATATTATCATAAAATATGCATTCATGTCAATCGGGATCACCTACAAAAATGTCCAGTTTATTTGCAAATTTAGGCAGCCAAATATACAACCCCAAAGTCCAAACCCACCTGTAATTTCACCAGTCACATTTGCCGAAGTGTCCTTTGGTTCAACTGGAGTGGCTGGAGCCACCGACTGACCAAGGTTGCTTGATGTCGACATGCCCAGACTATACAGCTGCCTCTGTAACTTCTCTACTGGGTCATCTGAAGTCATCACCACTCGCTGTCGAAACACAACTTTACAGTAATGTCATATCAAATAACATTACTGAAATTACTTGTGACTGTTACAAGTATGTTATACTATAGTTAGTTATGCATACTATAGTTATACTGATAAGTCAACAATATATATATATATATATATAATATCCTAGTAATATTGACAGCAATTATGGCATCATATTGATTTGTCCCTCATCCTTGATGCTCTTATAGATACAAATGAGAAGTAACTCGCACCACTAAAGGGTGTGTGAACAGGCTGGTTAGAGACCATGTAGATGGATTAGTCGATGGATAGATCTTCACAAACACAGTATAACCACAGTAGTTGTCACTAGTTGACAAGTGTGCCTTCAAATTCATTGATGGTCCTGAAGGCAATCCCAACACTATCCGTTTTTTCTAACTGCTACATCTTTATCAACTTGAGTTTCAGTTTGCATTTTTTTTTAGAATAAGAGAAAGATTGTAGAAGTTTGCCATTTTGTGAACATTAACTTCTTAAAGGAGGATATATGTAGTCGCATGTCTGTTGGGCAAGGCATTGCAAGGACATGTTCAAGCACGTTTAAATGCAGGGTTTTGATTACCCTAAAATAGTAAAAATCCTGACTAATGGACTATGCTGATTAAACACGTAGAACTAGAAGTAATATATGCCGATTTTGTGGATGGTGTGCACATGACATGTTCAAGTGTGAGTCCAGGACTTATTAAATAAAAAATCCGTAAAAACAATACTTTCAACACTGCCTGTGCCGTGGCAGAGTTGACGGCTCTAGTCATTGACATTGCTTGAAATCAATGGTTTTAAACTGCGCATACATGTGCCGACTCTGGAATGTTCCTCTACACAGTTACAGAGGTAATCACATGAATGTGATGAAGAAGAAACTGGAGAGGGAGCATTCAGTACTGTTTTTGGCGTGTTTAGCTGTTGTTGGTTGTTCCAAGCCAATTTTAAGGTTCTATTCACTTCAAGTTCATCACTTGTTCAGACTTCAGTTGTTGTGGCTGAAGTCAAAGAAGCCACTCAGAAGTCAGTCAAAGTAATTTAATCCAACATTTTAGCAATTAAGTCAGACGACCCACACGCGTGATGTGTCCCTAGGACATGTCGCCAGTTAACAATAACAATACAGATAGATTGGCATTGCAGATGTTTGTGTTCGCCGTGCCGGATGACTCCCATTCTTTTTTAATCGGACTGAACCATAATCATATGACAGCCAAACCAATAATGTCGTTATGCTGTTCTGACATAATATAACAACAGTTCATGTAATATTTAATTACCTTACCAGTAATTTCCAGAGATTGTGAATAGCATACGTTTTACGTTTAAAATTAGAGCCATTCCATATCTTGCATTTTGATTGGTCAGACACTAGACCTCCCCATTTCCGGTTATTTACTGCAACTCATTACTACAACGCGGCGCCACTATACTATGGTTAGGGTTAGCTAGTTCTTTGTCCACTATGTGGCGCCACTAAGAGGTGCGTCACGGTAAAAAATAGTCTTTGTCTGTATCTAAACTATAATAATCTGATGAGATGGAGGATAAGGTGCACGATAATAAGAGCTTATCGAAATAGCGAAGCGTGGGCATGCTTAATATAGATTCTAGTTTATGGGAGAGTAGATTCCGGGCTCTTGTAACTCTAGGATAAAAGGAATATGCGTATTAACGCGGCCATAGATTTGTATGCGCTTACTGAGATTGCTGTTTCGAGTACGGGAACATGGGATTATGAGATGTTGCAGTAGGGTTATATTTAGGAGACTGTGTTTTATCTTGAAAAAACGAGAGAATGCGGCGCGTTTTGTCGCGCGGGTTGATTTTGAATACGGTGCAGCAGAAACCAATTAAGTGCCTCCGTTTGCGTGTAAAATGAAATCGTGTTGTTGATATTGTATAACTGTGTAGGTATAGCCTACTAAAACGACCTTTTTTGTTTTGTTTGTATGCCATTCGACACGTGCTCAATTTATACCGGGATGTCGCGATGTAGACGCCTACCCTTCACCGCATGCATACAATAAAACCCGTGATATTTATCCTGCTGCTATTTGTTACGAACGATCGAGTATATATGCATGAGAAACACACAGGGAATAGCTTTACTGATGTATTTCACATTTACCTAATTACTTTCTAGATGTACACACAATACTTTATGTTAATTGTATGTAGACTACACACGTAGGGATGTCTACCCAGCAAACACGTAACGTTTCCGTAACGTTAGCAGAAGGTAATAATTAGGTTACGCAGTAACATTCCCATATGTAACGTCAAGGGAACGTAAAGAAAACTTTCCAAAAAAACGTTAGGAGAACGTTACCAGCTAACGTTATCGTAACATAGAAATAACGTTCTGCTAACGTTCTGCTAACCTGATTTTGTTAGCTGGGTATACTCAAGTACACGTATGTGTTACTATAATGAACACAAGATCGCACGCAGACACACACGTACACACACACGCGTACGTGTGTGCGCGTGTGCGCGTATGCACGTGTGCACGTGTGCATGAGTGCGTGTGTGTGTGATGTTTCTGTGTATGTATGTAGTTTATGCACTTGCACAATATATACACCCAAACACACACGCGAGCGCTCACCCACACACACACGCGCGCTCACCAAACACACGCGCGCGCTCCTCCCACCCACACGCGCGCTCACCAACACACACGCGCGCGTTCACCCTCCCCACACACACGCGCGCGCGCGCGCACGAACGCGCGCGCGCTCAATCATAACCACACGAACACGAGCGAGCTGAGATAAGCAAACGCGAGGATTGGCAACAGCGACTACAAGCTAAAGTTGCTCGACAGCGGTAATGCAGCAGCTAACCGCGAGCGGTCGACAGGAAGACTACGCACACAAAGTCGACACCGGCAACCCAGTGGACGTCGACTGCAAGACGGCACTCCAAAACGGATTGTAGCGGCAAGGTGGACTGTATGGCGTAGCATGGCAATACTAAAAGTCGATTGTAGCGGTAACATTAAAAGTGGAGTGTAACTACAACACATTAAAGGTGGACTGTAACGACAACACACTACAAGTGAACTGTAACGGCAACACATTAAAATGGACTGTAATTGCAACACACTAAAGGTGGACTGTAACGGCAATACACTAAAATGGACTTTAATGGTAACACACTAAAGGTGGACTATAATGACATCAAACTAAGGTGGACTGTAATGGCAACACACTCAAAGTGGACTATAAAGGCAACCCTCTAGAAGTGAACTGTAATGGAGCACACTAAAAGTTGACTAATAGCTATAACGGTAATACATTAAATGTGGACTGTAACGGTAAGAATCTAAACGTGGATTGTAACGGCAACACGTTAGGGGTGACAACAACGGCTACATGCAATGTTATCCCGCTGTAACAGATAGTTGCATCGACGGTACTTTGTAGTGAGGTACATATCGAATAGTTCACACAGTTTCATTCGGCTGGAAATTATATCGAAGCAGTGATTTCCATAACCCAACTCAGGCCTCCGTGACAAATTATCTTCCTTCACTGAACCTTGGGGGAAATAACCAGAGGCGATCGGTAGAAGCACTTCGCATCTAAACGCCCACTGTGGTCAACTGTGCAGCAGTAACTGTGACATTCAGCGGCCATGCAGGCCACAGACAGGCGAACACGACGAACACATATACAAGTGTTCACAGGATCCGGAATCTGCCATATACAAACGCTAGATTCGGTGCTATGAAAGTTGGACGAGTTTGCATTAAAGCCGTCTAATTCCGTGGCAAATCTTCATCCTCCACATGCGTGTTATATTATTATATCAGTATAAATCACAGCTGTATATTCGGTATCCAACGCGCAGTTCTGTGACGTCATTGTGTCTCGCTTCCGGTAAACGCAATGTTACCTGATATGAGGCAGTAGGTCTAAAAAATGTAAGAAGTTTAATCAACGATAAGCAGAATTTTTTTGAAGTACATAAATAATTATTTTATTAATGGATTTTGTCAATTTGCTAATGCATATCCTGTGGTGCACACATTTGCCTAACAGGCGTGCACCGCAGGAAATTCACGATGTCTAATAGGTATGCACTATAGGGAATTCAAAATATCGAATAGGTGTACCACAGGCAATTCATCGTACCACTACAGAGACTAGTCTTAGAGTAAATCAACTATAATATTATTATAGTTTTGAATAAAAAAGTTATAACAATAATTTCTTCAGTTTTTTTAAATGCGATAATTTTTCTTGTACATTATTATTAAATAGGTTGTTACTTTGTAATCCAGGTGGCGCTAGTAAATAAACGTAGATTGTATAATTTTGTAACATCTCTGCCGTAATGAGTAACCATCTTGCTGTCACGTCAGTGCTTACAACACGCATGCCGTTTACGCACAGTTGTTTAACAATTCAAATTACTTATTATTATACAAAGAGAACGTCAAAATAAACAGAGACGTCCTAGAAGAAACTGCGCTTCCAGAGAGTAGCAAAGTTGTCGTATCGACTAAGGACACATAACGACAACATGGTTTGTCGGTCTCGGAATCGACCAATCATCCTTTATGTAATGACTGGTAGCTCGGTTACTGAGAGCAGAACGCGCCCACTCATTGTAGCGGGCACTCGACCACTGGCGAATCACCTTGCCGTTTACATCCGCGAGTGGCAAGACTTTTTTTTACAGATGCGGCAACTTCCGGCGTGAACGCCATCTTTGCACACTGCATCCTACACAAAATACATATTGTACTTCAAATTACTTAAATCGAAACTGGGATAGCTGCCTTGCTGTATGTCTGTTATTTTAATCTAACTTAAAGACGTAAATATAAATGACCAAAACATTATCGATTACTGTTTTGAAATTTTGAAGACACAAAATTATACGGCTGTGTGTAATACATGCGTAGTGTTACCTATGACAAAATAGGACACAGAAGAATCTCGCATTAGTTGTACAAAATACGTTTTATAAACACATAATTATTTACATTTGTTGAACTGTAAAACATCGTCTCTGCAGGCAGTGCCTACTTACATAAACCGAAGCCTACAAAGGCGGCGCTGATAAATTATCGTTTTAAATAAATAAGCCAAAAGTTAATTGCCGATGTTACACGAATACTATATTACATACTTCCAAATCGTCTGTGACGTTTAACATTTGCAACTTCGAACAAAACGTATATTTGGAGACGTCATCTCCACAGAGCTGCAAAGTTGACTAGGTTTCCATCTTGATATCCCGTGATGCAATGCAACGGAATATTTGCCGAGGCGTACTGGTGTAGCCGATTTATTAAGGCGTATTTCGTCATATCCTGACTGGCTGCCCACGCTGTCGTTCGCTGTGTGCACCAGATGGCGCTGAATTTCACCTGTCCCCGGTATTTATACGCCTGGACATAGGTCAGGCCGCGTCCACGCTGCACTTGTTTTTTAAATTCGGCGTTATACTGTTCTGGCGATAGTCCCATTCTTACCCTGAATTCGCCGACGTTCAGTTTGTCGTATATGGCCGACACGTACAACTTGCGTCTGTATAGTGTCACCGACTGCAAAACGAGACGATATCCTTCACTTAGATATCTGAAGAACTGTTCCTTGTGTCTCTGTGGGCTGTAGCCAATGTATGTGACCCACTCCGGCCACGAATCACGCACGAATATGACAGCGTAACGCAGTCGACGTCTATATACATAGCTCGCCACGTGACACAGGCGATATCCTTTCGCTACTCGTTTCCGGAATTTTCGCCGGTATTTCGCTGACGTCATCCCGATAAGCGCCCGCCATTTTGTTCCGTCGTTTTTCGTCCACACCGTGTTGAACAAGACATCGCCGTGTTCCTTGTGAACGTCCAACCACGTCATACGGTATTGCCGCGCGGAATACTCCTTGATCACGTGACGCATCTTATCCTGCGGGACCCGGATGATGACGAGATTGCGTCCGTCGGCGGATATTGCGTCCGGCTGCTGTATCTCCTGATGGCGGACGGGTCTTGAGCTATTGCTACGACTCGTCCGTACGCGTCGGTTGACCACTCGCAGGGCGTAGCGCATCAAATCGTTGATGTCATTACTCGCCAGACGCGTGTTCGTCAACACCGCCCACGCGTGTCCACTCCGGTCATGCGTGAGCACACTCGTCGAGCCGTCAAGTACGCCGCCATGCCACCACGTGGCGCCACCGTCTTGCACGACGAAGCCTGCGCCGTACCACGCTCGACGCGTCTCGTGTTCCGGTCGAGTCAACATCACATGCAGCGTCTCTTTTTTCAGCACCCCGCCGTCGCTGGCGCCCTCTGGCGTCGTACCGTTGAGTGAGTCGAGCATGCGCAACAGGTCGGACGCCGATGCGATCCACCCGCCGGACGAGTCCATGTTCTCGAGACAGAAGCCGCCGTACGGTGGCGCCACCCGACCTTCTCCCGGATACACGGACCTGACGCTGCCAACTGGACGGTCGGAATAGTAGGTCACCTAAACCGGAAACAACAACAACGGCGATAGATTCATCTGCATACCACGCGGGTATTTGGGATGCTGTGGTGAGTTGTTTATTTTAAAAGCGAAAGTGTGGCTTCTGCTAATGTTCTAAACAACGTCGTTTCTATGTTTATCTGTAACTGCTCGGCGAGTCGTGACGTCAGTCAGTGGTAGAATGCGCTCATCCGCATGTTAGCTTTCACGGTGTGTCATTCTACAGTCGGCTAATGTAATCTACATCCGATGTCCTTAAACAAATAATCAACCAGCTGCTTAATATAATCAACTGTCTCGAATGAATATATAAATTGAAGCCCGCTGTATTATTCAATTTTTTCCTATCTATTTTATTTTTCTATATATTGTGCATTTGCTAAATGTTGCATTCTTGCGTAATAAATGTAGATTAGCATGGGTCGTCAGTAGGCCAGTTCAGTGAACTAAGGTTTGAGCTGAACACGCAACAATAAGTTTTAACTTCTAGACATGAAACCTGTCCCATCAAATCGAAAATACTTTATTGTCTGTGTTAAACAATACATATTAAAACTTATCGTGTTGCTCAGGCTCATCAAAGGACTTATTTGGCTACTTAATTTATTAATTTAATCGACTCTGTCAGTGATAAAAAATGTGAATAATAATTAATTAAATAAACACGCACCAAAAACACCAATCTAATGCATGCACACGTAACGTTTTCCGTGTGTTGTAATGTTGTGAAATGACAAAATAGATTACCATAAGACGAAAACTAGACGTAATAGAGAATTACACATTTCACAGCAGAACTACAAGACATATAAGGACATTAGACATATAAGAAAACTATACATATCAGAAGAGACTGTGGTCAGTAAGTGTGTGACGAGACTGTGGTCAGTAAATGTGTGAAGAGACTGTGGTCAGTAAGTGTGTGACGAGACTGTGGTCAGTAAATGTGTGAAGAGACTGTGGTCAGTAAGTGTGTAATGAGACTGTGGTCGGTAAGTGTGTGAAGAGACTGTGGTCAGTAAGTGTGTGATGAGACTGTGGTCAGTAAGTGTGTGATGAGACTGTGGTCAGTAAGTGTGTGATGAGACTGTGGTCAGTAAGTGTGTGATGAGACTGTGGTCAGTAAGTGTGTGATGAGACTGTGGTCAGTAAGTGTGTGATGAGACTGTGGTCAGTAAGTGTGTGATGAGACTGTGGTCAGTAAGTGTGTGATGAGACTGTGGTCAGTAAGTGTGTGATGAGACTGTGGTCAGTAAGTGTGTGATGAGACTGTGGTAGGTAAGTGTGTGGTGAGACTGTGGTCAGTAAGTGTGTGATGAGACTGTGGTCAGTAAGTGTGTGGTGAGACTGTGGTCAGTAAGTGTGTGATGAGACTGTGGTCAGTAAGTGTGTGATGAGACTGTGGTCAGTAAGTGTGTGATGAGACTGTGGTCAGTAAGTGTGTGATGAGACTGTGGTCAGTAAGTGTGTGATGAGACTGTGGTCAGTAAGTGTGTGATGAGACTGTGGTCAGTAAGTGTGTGATGAGACTGTGGTCAGTAAGTGTGTGATGAGACTGTGGTCAGTAAGTGTGTGATGAGACTGTGGTCTAGTGGTAGTGTGTGATGAGACTGTGGTCAGTAAGTGTGTGATGAGACTGTGGTCAGTAAGTGTGTGATGAGACTGTGGTCAGTAAGTGTGTGATGAGACTGTGGTCAGTAAGTGTGTGATGAGACTGTGGTCAGTAAGTGTGTGATGAGACTGTGGTCAGTAAGTGTGTGATGAGACTGTGGTCAGTAAGTGTGTGATGAGACTGTGGTCAGTAAGTGTGGATGTGTGGAGTAGTGTTGATGAGACTGTGGTCAGTAAGTGTGTGATGAGACTGTGGTCAGTAAGTGTGTGATGAGACTGTGGTCAGTAAGTGTGTGATGAGACTGTGGTCAGTAAGTGTGTGATGAGACTGTGGTCAGTAAGTGTGTGATGAGACTGTGGTCAGTAAGTGTGTGATGAGACTGTGGTCAGTAAGTGTGGGCGAGTGGTATGGACTGTGGTCAGTAAGTGTGTGATGAGACTGTGGTCAGTAAGTGTGTGGTGAGACTGTGGTCAGTAAGTGTGTGATGAGACTGTGGTCAGTAAGTGTGTGGTGAGACTGTGGTCAGTAAGTACGTGACGAGGCTGTATGGAGCGGAGTGTACTGATGAGACTGTGGTCAGCAAGTGTGTGATGGAGCCGCTACCTCGGACAGGTCGGCGTCCCGCTGCCGTGTCCGAGCCAACTTGAGCCGGTAGATGCCGACCGTCCACAGCACCTGGCGCATGAAGACGTCGTACGGCAGACCACTGACCTTCTCGATGACACGACCCAGCACGAGGTAGCCGAAGTTGGAGTAGGCAAAACGTGTTCCTGTAGTAACATAGACGTGACATCGTCAGAACAATGACAGCAACGACAGCAACAGATTATGTGACGATGACGACGGAGGCGGAGGCGGAGGCGGAGGCGGAGGCGGAGGCGGAGGCGGAGGCGGAGGCGGAGGCGGAGGCGGAGGCGGAGGCGGAGGCGGAGGCGGAGGCGGAGGCGGAGGCGGAGGCGGAGGCGGAGGCGGAGGCGGAGGCGGAGGCGGAGGCGTGAGGCGGAGGCGGAGGCGGAGGCGTGGGCGGATTTTGTGCGATTTTAAGAGAAGAGACGTTACGTACATAAAAATGTGTTCAACTCTTCATATTGACAAATCGTTAGATAAAATGACATGCCAGCTGTGAATGCAAATGTATTAATATGTGGGGGTTTGGCTTCTATTATTGGGTGTGTGGTGGGACATGGCATCATCCCCACTTCTGCTACTTTTGCATTGTAGTCATTTAATCATGTCAAAATCAATACATATTTAATCATCTTTATATAAGCAGCAGGGAATCTATGCACATGTACTGTATTGTTTGCTGAAAATGTTTTGTGCGTGTTGCTAACCTAATTCTATTCTCGTGGCTGTGTATTGTCATGCAGTTAGTACAACTATTAAATTACATTTATCGAGAATTACTCTTTATGTGTTCGTGTAGCAATGTAGCTCAGGTTTCTGCCGGTATATATTATTATACTATACGCAATGAACATCGGCAGGGGATAAATAACTGTTTCTCACACGAATATAATTCGACGACAAACCCACACAAAAGTTGGGAGCCGAGAGAAACATTGTGTAAAGACCGTGTGTATATCATGTAAACACCGTGTAAAAACCGTGTCTGCTCGTGTAAAGTCCACGTAAAGACCACGTAAACCATGTCTGCTCGTGTAAAAACCGCCTAAAACGTATCGTTTCGTGTAAAGACAACGTAAAGACCGTATAAAGACCACGTAAAGACCGTGTAAATACAGTGTAAACTGTGTCTGCTCGTGTAAAGACCATGTAAAGACCGCACAAACCATGTATGTTCGTGTAAATACCATGTAAACACCGTGAAAACCGTGTTCCTAATGTAAGGACCGTGTAAACAGTGTCTGCCCGTGTAAAGACCGCGTAAAATGTGTACTTTCGTGGAAAGACCACGTAAAGATGGTGTAAACCATGTCTGTTCGTGTAAACACCGTGTAAACCGTGTCTGCACGTGTACACGTCACCTGCTCACCGGGCGTGAACTGCAGCGGTTGCTTCATCATGTACTTGATGACGGTGTGCTGGTCAGGTGGCTCGGGGACGCCCATGGCGCGGGCCAGTCCCCGCCACGTGACCGGGTCCCCAGCCACCTTCTGGTCCCAGCCGGCCGAGTGCTGCAGCAGGTGCGTGATTGTGATTGACAGCAGACGGATGTCGCCATCTGGCGGTGGCCGGTACTCACGCAGTAGGCCTGAAGAGAATCACAAACAGAACACTTGAGTCATTACGACTACTCTTTTTGAAGACGTGTCTTACCTTTCTCTTCGCATATGATTCTTTCAGGCGAAGTTTTTTTTATAAGACGCGCACCTATCCGTATATTTATATGGAATAGTTGACGTAAGATCACATTTCAGATCCCCATAGGCGGCCATTATATCATTTCATTCATTGTCTGTCAGTTTTTATTTCTTCTAATGTATTCATATTTTCAGACATTAATTAGCATGCATTCACACACGTACTGTATAAAATTCGTGAAATTAAATCCCCACAATCTCATCTCTAACCTACACACACACACACACACACACACACAACACACACACACACACACACACACACACACACACACACACACACACACACACACACACACACACACACACACACACACACACACACACACACACACACACACACACACACACACACACACACACACACACACACACACACACACACACACACACACACACACACACACACACACACACACACACACACACACACACACACACACACACACACACACACACACACACACACACACATATATATATATATATAATATATATATATATATATATATATATATATTTCTGCCTAAAACCAGATACTAATTTGCCTGGATCGCGTCAGCAATGAAAACGATATCTGCATTTATGCGCAGAAAAACTCCGACAGATATCTGACGTCATTTGACAGCTCTGATACAAAGTTGCACAAAACATCGCGAACCCCTTAATGTGGTCAACCACTAGCAAACATTGACAGGCAGATTTACATATATAATGGTAATTGAATACGGACATTGCGCGTTCCTTTAGTGCAATATTCTGTCAAAATAAAAATAACTCAAAAGTCAGCATACGAAGTATTATGTCATATTCGTGACTAATTTAGAGTTTTCAATATGTTGCTAAAAGCTTCACTCTGTTCGTTGTAGGGCCTATGTTTATTAATACTGCCGGTGTCATACATGTTCGCATCTAACATTAGTTATGTATGCATCATCATGTTTTCCCAATACTACATTTAATACTTCTGAAGAAATGTAAATATTGGAATGAATTTGCAAGTTATTGGAATGTATCGATGGCGCTGATTTACCGAGTGAGTTTGTTCTCCCCGAACCTCGATTACTTAAATTTATTTATTTCAACGATCCATACTTTGCATAACCTTAGTGATGTACGTGTTAACGCTCGACGATTAAAATGGCGGAATCCAACATAGTGAAGTTTAATTTATCAGTCTGATACGTCGACGTCTCTATTGTCGAAGAGGTTCAGAACAATCTATTATGTCTGTCGCGGTGTTATTCTTGGAGTTATCGCGTCTACTGACCGCTGTGATCACGTGCACACACTCGCCAACGTAGACGTTTGACGTCCAACTGGTTGTCACGCAACAATAAAGCGCGGACGTCACGTCACGTTATGACGTCATCACCGTTTGATCTCGAAGACACTGTCGAAGCGCCGCACGAGCTAAGTATAACCCATTATTACCAACGGCTTCAATTTACGTTCAGTGATCAATAATTGATTATAAAAGAAACACAGTCGAGAGTGACTGAAAAATGCAAACTAAATTAGGCCAACCAATATTGTTCACGGGGGTACCGAAACTAGGCAGAAGTATGCACAGGAAGTGCTGTTTGTGTAGGTTACACTCCTGTATGTGCTTTCAAGGTAGCGTTTATAACTGTTGTTTTTACTTTTATTAACCAGTCATACAATAGAAAATGCACACGGACAACGTGTTTTTCTT
>JAODUO010000225.1:132500-180000 GCA_025642075.2 Ridgeia piscesae | reverse complement strand
CACATATAAATGGCGTTATGCAGGTTGTTTGAATTTCTGTGAGGACTTGTGTAGTTTTGTTTGAGTATAAATTATGTATTAATGCAGCGTGGTACCAGAATTGTCAAATTATGACATATGTCAGTCGGTGTTTTTCAGCGTATAGATACAGGCGTCATTTTGATGGTTGATACGACCCAGGCAAATCAGTGTCTGATTCTTGCCGAAATTTAGGGGTGTCAGGTTTGTGTTTGGGTTGTGGAAAAATGAGGTATTAGAATTTCAATAATTTCATACAGCACGTGTGTGAATGAAGACTAATCATTAATGACTGAAAATACGAATGCCCTTTGTAGAATAATCCTGACAGGGTATGAAGGAAACGTTATAACAGCCGCCTGCGGGGAACTCAAGTGTGTTCTCACGTCTGACGACGATGTGGTTTTGCGGTGCTGATATATTTTTCCGGGCGTTAAATAATCTCCAGGTGACGTTTCTGCTCATGCGTTATAAATATAAAATCATCAATGTGCAGCGTTTCGCTGCACATTGATGCTTTCATATACAGCTACAGGCTGTTTGTTATCTTTCCTCTCGTGATTATTGTGAATAATTGCGTAATATTTCGTTCAATACTTTAAATGTTGCATTTGTTTAAATCACAGTCACTGATTATGGTGCACTGCAGTCATGTGATTTGTGCTTGCTATAAAACATACCTGGAAACATGTTTGCCTCGTGTTAAATTGCGACAAATAACTGCTGAAAAGTTACATTTAGGTCCTTTTGCTCATAGTGGCCGATAAATATCAGACTAAAGATGCCTTTACTATGAGATTCAGTGGGAAGGGTTAATGGTACTTAATGGTAACTATTGACAACATCTGACTTGCGCATGCGCAGAAACGTCACCCGGATATTTGTTAACGCCCGGAAAAGTGTAAACGCTAAAGGATCTTACAGCCGCGCGAGAAGGACCGTGCGAGAGACGGGTCTTGTGGCCGAGGCGTGAAAGGCGGCGCCACGGCGCGTGCAGGCGCCCGACAGCTGCACGGGGAGGGGCCGCGGGGCTCACGGGGTGGCGGGCACGAGACAGCGACAAACGACGGAATCAGCGCGGCCTCCCACTGCCCACACGCACGCACGCACGCACGCACGCACGCACACACGCATGCACACACGCACGCAAGCAAGCAAGCATGTACGCTCTCACACACACACACGCGCGCACGCATGCATGCACGCACACACGCACGCACGCACGCACACGCACACGCGCACGCGCACGCGCACGCGCACGCGCACGCACACGACACACACACACACACACACACACACACACACACACACTGTGTTACACGGACGAGTCTTCACAATAACCATCATGTTTGTAGTTTACTTGTCATGGATGCCTTTCTTAACACTTGCCTGGCTAACTACATCATCCCGTATAGTTCTGCGCTTGTTATGAGGACGAGGACGAGGACGAGGACGAGGACGAGGACGAGGACGAGGACGAGGACGAGGACGAGGACGAGGACGAGGACGAGGACGAGGACGAGGACGAGGACGAGGACGAGGACGAGGACGAGGACGAGGACGAGGACGAGGACAATAATAGTAATGCTTAATAGTAATCATGGTAATAATACCAGATGCTGTTGCAACAGTTGTTGTTGTTGACACTGAGGACACCTAGCAAGCGCAGGCCTAAGTGAATAAACACGCCTCTGGCTTGAGTGTCTCTACCAAGCGACCACCAGCACCCTTGCAACGCCAACCATGTTATTACGAGCAGCATAAAAAGACGCGCAGAAAAAAGATAACATATTGCTACAGGTGGGCACGCCAGCGGGAGTCCAATGCCGCAAGTCGAAGGCCCAGCGGGTGCTGCATGAAACGTCGAACAATCAGGAGAGCGTCGGGAGTGAGTGAGTGGAGCGTGACGTCTAGCGGGCGATTAGGCTGTCAACGTCCCGCCGTGCCAATGTCGTCTGTATAATGCGGGTGCGCTCACATTAAAGGCGACGAAATAGCGCGGCTCCTGTTACGCGCACGTAAATCGCACAAGTCGTCGCCGTTTCATAAACTCGCCGCTAACGTATGTACTACATTCGATGTCGTTTGTCGGGTTTCGCGACACCGAGCGAGTCCCGTTATTGACTGCATCGCTCCGACGGTGTCGGTTGTCTTCTGTGGCTACCAGGTGGCGCCAGTCTGACTTCTCAGCCTCGACACAATAGCTGCGTCACCATCAAAATCTCCTCGCTCAAGTCAACAGGTCGTGTTATTCCAATCCGCCAAAAAAAACCAGTTGTAAATGTTTTGCCTACTGGAATCCTCGTTAGTAAACGCTCTTTATGATAAGAACTAAGCAAGCCGGACAAGACACCACCGCATTCCATGCCCGATAAAGATCGGTTTCTCGTCAGAACAATAATGACACGTCCACTTAAAATTCTTCACGTACCATAAGTGTTTATACAAGTACCTGAATAGATGCGAGGGTAAGATACGTACGCCTGATGTATTATACAAGACAGGTGTATTTATGGGGTGTACAGTCAACATTTGTATTACACTTTTTCTGTACTAAACGCCGCATTGAACGACACAGGCAGCTGGCAATTTACGAGACGAACTATTATAAAAGGCTACCTCGAAGTACACATGTTTACACAGCAGACGCCTGAATGCCATCTGATGAGGCGAAGCCGTCTGTTCTCTGACACGTGAGACGCTATATTGATTTCCTTGAACAACATTAGGGAATAATGACAACATTTTTATTTTACGACACCCTATAATCCCTAGGTGTTTTTTTATTTCTTCTTGTTGTGCTCTTCGCGAGCACGGACATCATTACGCCAAATGAGTTATTTCATCCTATGTTGTCTGCTTTAATAAACAATTTTCTATCAGTTTTGTTCTTCTGTCATTCGTTCGCACGCTATGTCCATCATCACTGCTTTTTTGGATGTGTTCTTGGGTTGTCTCCTTTTTAATGTTGATCTGCTTCTATAATCCTCTTCTCCCTTTGCTAGTACTTCCTAGCAATGTCGCCTGACTAATACCAAGAATCTACTCTGTCTATAAAGATCTGCTCGGAAAACTCCATCGTTTTGGATGAAATCTTTATCGCAAACAACTCTCATAGTTCTTCTTTGTGATATTCACCCCATTGAGTGACGTCATTTAGTTTTTACTTGCTTCGTTGGGGGTTTCCTCCTGCTCCCCTCTATCCTCCTCGCACACGCACGCACATACTCACGCACGGACGCACGCATACACGCACGCATACACACACTTTCTTTATCTTTCTTGTTATCTTTCGTGTGTCCGTGTGTGTGTGTGTGTGTGTGTGTGTGTGTTGCGTGCGTGCGTGCGTGTGTGTGTGTGTTTTATATATATATATATATATATATATATATATATATATATATATATATATGTGTGTGTGTGTGTGTGTGTGTGTGTGTGTGTGTGTGTGTGTGTGTGTGTGTGTGTGTTGTGTGTGTGTGTGTGTGTGTGTGTTGTGTGTTTGTGTGTTTGTGTGTATGTGTGTGTGAGTGTGTATGTCTTACCGGTTATCCGAACCTGTAATGTTACTATGTTGGTTGTAGAAAATCCTTAATTTTTTTTAATTAAAATTAAACTATTTAAGGTTGTTATTTCAGCTGTTTCAGTTGCTGTCGAGACGCTCATTTATACTCTTCAATATCGGCAGTCAATTAGTAACTTTTCCGATTTGTGTTTTCACAACAAGAACAACAACAACAAGAGCAGCAGCAACAACAAAAACAGTGTTTTCTTCCAACGTGAGTCAACGAAATGTTAATCGAAACCACTGCAACTTTATCGTACACAGTTGGCCGGCTCCAGAGATTGCTTACTTTACGTATTGCCAAAGCATGTTAACTAATTGTACGTAATCACCGTCATCATTATCATCTTCTTTGTCGTCGTCGTAATCATCTTCTTCATCACAACCATCCTCATCATCCTCCTCCTTCTCCCCCTCATCATAATTTTCACCACTACCATTATCATCGTCTTCATCAACATCGTCGTCATTTTCATCGTTACCGTCGTCGTCATCACCGTCATCAATATTATAGTCATCATGTCATCCCCTCTTGGAATGTCGATTAGTCCTTTTTGTTTTATTCCGTTAATTCTAGTTCTTCATACTTTATTTTCCAAACCAAGCCTTGCATTTGTCTTTTCAGGTGACTCCATCAATAAAATAATGTCGAAATTGTTAAGTTGCCAGTTATACACATCACCGAATACCTTCTAAGATAAATTGTCAACATCGGTTCATACTCTCACTAACCTCAAGCAAGGGAACCTTTCTGTGGGCTATATCAATCCCACAGAAAGTCTGCAAACACACATCCCACACGTATCGTTTCTGGGGCGTATGAGCGGAAAGTTACGAGGACGGCTCCGTCCCACATACACATGAACAGACCTCTACACGATACCGCGAGACGAACGGCGCCTACAGAGACTTCGGGGGTGAGAAATAGGAACCTTGGCTCATACTCTTGGCGGAATCACATCCGGAAACCGTTAATAACACAACCAAACCATGATATGTTGGTATTACGCGCTGCCCTCTGCAAACAATCACACATCTGCAAAACCAGCTGACGGTTCGCTGTCTCCTGCATCTCAAACCAGGCCAAGTATCTGACGTCAACCGCGCCATTTTAGCAATCGTTCTGCACAGGATGCGTAACCAGTTTACATGATAAACTCCCTTCAGTCGCCAGACGAAACACTTGCCAGAAGCGAGTTTCTGTGACTACTCTGCCGTAAAAAACAGCGAATGATGTTAACCAGGATGCTCAGGGGATTATGCGAATAAAACACCCTCGAGCGTAGAAGCGTTCTGAAGTAGCGACGTACATGCCACTGACGCGACCGAACACAAAATGCTTAGCCGAGAAAGACACTTGAAAAAACCGCAGCCGTTAACGACCGCGTGATTGACTGCCGCCGGTGACGTCCCCACGAGGGGCACCTTATTGCATAATGCCGTCATCTGTTATAATTTATTGTCCTCCTGCGCACGACAAACTCGTCACGTTTCTGAGTTGGGCTGAGACACCGACTCTGGTGTAGTTGTGAAATTAGGCTGCACCTTACTACATCTACGGTTTCAACTCGCCCTTGCCAATTTATCGTTTTTTAGATACATTAAATTGGTTACACTTGGCACTAAATAAATACTTTGACGGTATAGTAACTGTTAAACTGCGTTTTACACACCCAAAATAGAGTTCGTAATGTGAAAGTTTCTCTCACGATAGGCTTAACGTGTATACGAACATTATAACTGTAGACGCAGCAACGGTTAACCGTCACCCTTGAATGCCCTTTGATGGCGAACAAACAAAACCGGAAGTCGGACGGCGCAGGCCTGATTCAGCGCACTTCCTGCTAATAATTGCCATACGGAAACGCTGACGTTTGGACAAACTGAACAGACAAGGTTATTTTAACGCACAAAAAGTGTAGTCTTGGTTTTGCTGGTCCGTTCTTCAACCGTCCAACTGTAACGTAGAGCGCAATGGCTTCGGACTCTCGACTACGAGAACCCGGGTTCGAATCCTGTGCTGAGGTGTTAAAATCTTTGGGCAAGTTTCTTCACTCTACGTTGCTCCACTTCACTCAGCTGTATAAATGAGTACCTGGCTATAGACAGTAGTACGAGCAGACTTCGCGCATTAATTCTAGCATATGGCTGGATGCTTACCAGAAAAGCCGATATGGTGTCTGATTGAACAGGTCTGTCAGGGAGGTAAAGTGTAAAGCGCTTTGAACGGTCCTGAAGACTATAATTTGTATATATATATATATATATATATATATATATATATATATATATATATATATATATATATATATATATATATATAAACTTCTAAGTATGCTACCCATAAAAGAGTCAACCTATTCTAAGTTATTCACAAATTAAATGCAAGTTCGAGACAGTTTCGTATTGCAATCAAACTACAATGTGTTGATTTCTAAAAGAAATTATATTCCCAGATGTAGTATGAACAGAGATGCAGTTGAAGAGAACGACTGCATGGTCAAGTTTGTACGTTTAAGTCACAGACACGTTCGCAGCAAGCCTAATCCTCTCTTAGGTAATGATGTGGAAAATAATCTAAATATAACTATGATTGTAAGTCTAACATACATGTGTTTCTATTTTATATGTTACGTATGTACTCAAGAAGATACCCTCAAACATTTGAATCCAAACACAAAGTCGCCAGTCAAGGTTTTTGGAAATAGTCTATACGTGACATCGGCTTTGCACGCAATATATTGTTTTCATAAATATGTACGTTTCAATTGTGGCTATTGGTATCAGTACGTTCACAACTACGTCATCAGTAGAAGGGGCTGTGTGGAGGGGCTGTGTGGAGGGGTTGTGTGGAGTTCATATACCAAAGCCCATAGTAGAAGCGTCAGTGAACAGCAGATATCAATTCCAAATATGTATTTGTGTTAAAGATCTGTAAATAAAAACTACTCATAAAGCTTTTTGTTACTGGATCATCTCAGATGTCTGTTTAAATGCACTACTTTCCTCGGGTCATTAGCAGCAACGTTACAAACACGTGCAATTTGCCGACGAAATACGCGTAGTTGTATAAGCGAAGCTTGGATAAAGGTGTGTTTAACTGGGGTGGATACGTTCCCACGCGTATAGCGTGCAACGCTTGGTCGTGATTCCCATGTTCCGCACTCTTGACTTGAACGATACACCAACATACCTAGTTTGAACCTGACAGCGCCAACCAGAAAGCGTCACCACAGCAACACATTCCAGATACCATCCTCCAGGATAAAGATTTCTTGTAGCCCGCGTCTGGAGAATGATATATGGTCTGTGGTGCTGTGGCGACGTCTTCTGGTTGGTGCTGTCATGTTCAGACTAGGTATGTTGGTATGTCGTTCCACATTAGGACGGACTTCTAGTGTCAGCTCCCAGCTTCAAGGCTAAATGTTTGGAAGCCATTAATAAAAAGACAACAGGTCAATAACATAAATCCATAAACAGAAGGTCTATGTAAGTTGTCATCGGGTAGGTGGACACACCAGGGGAGCTTTTGTGGAAGGGTAAGATTATAAAGATAAGTTCCTTATTTATCCTAGAATACATAATGATTAATGAAACATTGGGGGTATGTCGATTACCAACGTAGGCTTCGCTGATGGTATAGATCTGGTGGCAGGCAAAGCTGGACTGGTCGAGCTGCCATGTAAGTAAACTTGAGGCAAAGAGGTTTGGCATGTGCATTAATGCAGAAAAAGACAAATGATGAGGATCGGAACCGACGAGGATGTAACAGTAAATACTGGACGGCGGGGAAATAGAGGAAGTGGCGAGGCAGTTCAAACACATTGGAGCAACTGTAACAGATGACGCAAGATCTAACCAAGAAAAACTATCAGGATTGCTGTAGTTACATCGCCACTGGCAAAGCACATCTGGTGGGACAAGAATATATCTGCGGAGGTCAGAATGAATTTGCTGAGAGAATTGATAGCATGTGTCTTCCTCTACAGATTTGAAACTTAGACGGTCAACGCATAGGTGGAAAGGTGCGTTACTGCCTTTGAGTTGAACTACATGCGGATGTTGTTAAAGGTTCGGTACTCCTCACACACCACAAACAAACAAGTATGAGAACTGATGGAGAAATGTATTGGCAAGCAAGAACATCTGTTGATAATTGTAAAAAAAAGTTGTACTGGTTTGGCTAACATCATCCTGCAAGGAAGAACTGATGGGCCAAGAAAGAGAGAAAGACCAGCAAAGTCATGGATTTACAATATCAAAGAATGGGCTCAGGTTCAATCCACTTATTAGACAAGCAAGAATTAAAGAAATTGGGAAATCTTGCGGGTCAAGATCCGTAATTCTGTTGCCTCACCGGCCCTCAAGCTACGAGACGGATAGATAGATCCTTATCTATTAACACTTATTTACGTATTGTTTTAATGCTAGAACAAATAGGTTGAATGCAACCACAGCTAAACCCACTGGCATATAGTCAAAACCCCCAATCCCAGAAAATTAGGATTGTTGGGAACGGAGGACCAATAGCTGGCTTCCCGATTCATAGTGTCACAAAGTACAGAGGGTATAAGGATATCTGTGTAAGACTTTCCTTCGCAGTCCTACCTTTTCGCAAAGACGCCTGTCATCATGCAAATAGGGTTAAGTTGGGAATTTTCCACTCACGTCGCTGGCTGCAGTCCAAGAGGTAACAGGGCAACGAATATTTCATCATTCTCAATGGGCTAGTGCCTATTTATAATTAAAGATTCAAAACAATAGTTGCCCGGTTTCTAGATTAGGGTCAAATTGCATGTTGTTGTTGTTCTTCTTTTCTTGGCATCCCTGTCGTCAGGGGTGAGTTGACCATGATTTCCGTTTCCCTTGTCACCAATTCCTCTTCTTCTTTTCTCCATTCTTCTGAAATTCTCCAATTCTTTCAATATCTCTTTTCCCCAAATCGCAATTTCGGTCTTCATTGCCTACCCTTACTCTCCACTTTCTAGACATCTGTTCTCTTTGCCAGTTTTTCATCTCCCATTCGTTCCACATGACCTGCCGTTGTCAACCTATTACTCACCAATTTCTTCTTAAAACTGTCCTTCACTTCAACCATCACTCTCAGTTCATCCATTCTTCTCTTATCAGTTCTTCTTATCAGGTTGTTTTTCGCAAACCTGGACCTTCTTCTGGTGTTTCTCTGTTAGTGCCATCGTCGATAATGCATCCACGTATAACGGGATAACACACGAACTGAGCACATTTCCTTTACGTTTATGTCTACATATGCGTCTATCTCCTTCGACTTTCCTCCAAGCGTTTGCTCCTGTTGTAATCCTAATTATAACCAAAGCAAATGATCTAGTCGATTTTGCACTGAGTAATTGAAATTTCATATAGTGAATTTATAAATTGTAATAAGCAGCAACGTTAAATGCTGTGGTGTTACTGGTTGAACGACAACACCTCATTATCTGTTTTAAGGTAGGAATGTTTAATTATTGTTTCATCAGATTAAGTGACTACATGTTAGTATTTGCCGTGGTCTTTGTCAGTAGGTTTGGGAGATGTAGCGTGAGGTGGTACATGGTGGCCGGCTATAGGCGGATATTATATATATATATATATATATATATATATATATATATATATAGAGAGAGAGAGAGAGAGAGAGAGAGAGAAGAGAGAGAGAGAGTTTGGTTGGTTGGTTGTCGGATGGACTTTTCCAATGCAAAATCCTAGCTACGCCAGTGGTTAAACTGCCTTTGATAAACCTGAAACTGTCTGCAAGTGACGTCTACAAAATAGTATATTAATAATTATTGTAAATACAGCATTTTACCAAACAGCCGCTAGCGTCTTTGACCCTTATTTCAGGTAATCGCGTCACTGTCTTCAAATGTTTTCAAAGTCACTAGACCCGCAAGTCGGACGAAGTACAAATTATTAATCGAAATTCCTGCTAATAATTTCACTTCCTAACTGGACTGATAACCCCAATGTAGTTGACATTCTTGATGAGGTGATGCTATTTATATTTTATAATTGAATATGTTTTGCAAGCGTCACGCACACGCTGAATGTGTAACACCTGTCAATGTACACTTCGTCGACACACTCCCATGGCAGACTAAATGATATCTATATACTTTGCGACGCTTGGTTAACCATGCTCTTGGTCGATAAATGTATCTATTTGAGATCAATGCATGATTAACACGTATTAGCGGCAACCGGCGTCCAATTAGACCGTGGCTGACGCCTGCCAACCTATGGGTATTGTTGTAGGTAGTAATCATGACCAAAGACCAAACCAAACCATAGACCAAAAATACCCTGAAGTGTATGCACTGACATTTTGAAGAATTTCAGCTCCTGGTATACACAGCGAGGTTCCGCTAGCCGCTGTCTCGCTGGGTGTGGACGACAGATATCGACGAGATGTTTGTTTCGCCGGAATCTTCGTGTGACATGTCAATAATATATACATGAATGTTGAGATGTGGGACAATTCAACACCTCAACAGACACAACGGGAATTAATGACTCGTATCTTTGAAATGATTCGTTCATGCGTAGAACGGCTTACGACGTTTTAGTATAATAATATTAATTAGGAAGATAATGTTAACGACGTCGACGATGGCGATAATAATAATACTTATGACGACGATATTATTATTTAAATATTATTATTTTAACCGGAATTAGCCTGCTGTTGTTAAAGATACTCAAATGAACGGTAGCGTAACTTTGGTGAATACATTGACTGCCAAAACATACCTTATTGAATAACAATCAGTATAGTATATACGTTCGTGTAACTCGTTAAATAGAGGCCGTGTCAGTTAAATTAAAATAATGTTTTTTATATACTAATATGCTGACGTTGGGGGAGGCAGTCTGGCTATCTCAGTTCTCTGATTCACTCGCATCGGTCTATGTTCACTCGCCTTGGCGTATGGTCTACAAATTGACGATGAACTAGTGGCTTCTGGTCTACCAATTGACGATGGACCATTGGCCTCTGGTCTAACAATTGACGATGGACCATTGGTCTCTGGTCTACCAATTGACGATGGACCATTGGCCTCTGGTCTACCAATTGACGATGGACCATTGGCCTCTGGTCAACCAATTGACGATGGACCATTGGTCTCTGGTCTACCAATAGCCGATGGACCATTGGCTTCTGGTCTACCTATTGACGCTGGATCATTGGCCTTTGGTCGACCTATTGACGATGAACCATTGGCCTCTGGTCTACCAACTGACGATGGACCATTGGCCTCTGGAATACCAACTGACGATGGACCATTGGCCTCAGGCCTACAAATTGACGATGGACCATTGGCCTCTGGTCTAGGTATTGACGATGGACCATTGGCTTCTGGTCTACCAATTGACGACGGATCATTGGCCTCTGGTCTATAAACTGACAATGGACCATTGGTCTCTGTTCTATCAATTGACGATGGACGATTGGCTTCTGGTCTACCAATTGATGATGGACCATTGGCCTCTGGTCTACCAATTGACGATGGACCATTGGCCTCTGGTCTACCAACTGACGATGGACCATTGGCCTCTGGTCTACCAACTGACGATGGACCTCTGGTCTACCAACTGACGATGGACCATTGGCCTCTAGTCTACCAACAGACGATGGACCATTGGCCTCTGGTCTACCAATTGACGATGGACCATTGGCTTCTGGTCTACCAATTGACGATGGACCATTGGCCTCTGGTCTACCAATTGACGACGGACCATTGGCCTCTGGTCACCAACTGACGATGGCCTCTGGTCTACCAATTGACGATGGACCATTGGCCTCTGGTCTACCAATTGACGATGGACCATTGGCCTCTGGTCTACCTATTGACGATGGACCATTGGCCTCTGGTCTACCAATTGACGATGGACCATTGGCCTCTGGAATACCAACTGACGATGGACCATTGGCCTCTGGAACACCAACTGACGATGGACCATTGGCCTCTGGTCTACCAACTGACGACTGACCATTGGCCTCTGGACTACCAACTGACGATGGACCATTGGCCTCTGGAATACCAACTGACGATGGACCATTGGCCTCTGCTACCATTGACGATGGACCATTGGCCTCTGGTCTACAAATTGACGGTGGACCATTGGCCTCTGGTCTACCAATTGACGACGGACCATTGGCTTCTGGTCTACCAATTGACGATGGACCATTGGCCTCTGGTCTACCAACTGACGATGGACCATTGGCTTGTGGTCTACCAACTGACGATGGACCTCTGGTCTACCACCTGACGATGGACCATTGGCCTCTGGTCTATCAACTGACGATGGACCATTGACCTCTGGTCTACCAACGGACGATGGACCATTGGCCTTTGGTCTACCAACTGACGATGGACCTCTGGTCTACCACCTGACGATGGACCATTGGCCTCTGGTCTATCAACTGACGATGGACCATAGGCCTCTGGTCTACCAACTGACGATGGTCCATTGGCCTCTGGTCTACCAATTGTCCATGCATTAAAACACCGATGTTTTAGGCAACGTGACAACTATAATGTGTATGCCGAGTGGAAAATACTTAAACTTAAACGACACTGTGATTGTTTGAATATTAGTATGATTATACAGTTCCTTTCCGTGGCATACGCAGTCACGTGGTTTACACGTCCATTTATTTCGCCTATCAAGCTACCAATTAAACTTAGGTTAGGTCAACATTAAAATCAATAGAAACATTTAAAAATGTATACTCAATCGTTAAATTTAAGTATGGCTCATTACGACACATTGAGACACTATAACACGACACACCATGCCCTTAAGATATAATCAGTCGAGTTTCAAACCTTATATGCTCGCACGCAGCTACCTGTAACAAGCTACGACTGGCGGCGATTGCACATTTATGAATGTATATAAGTTATTAACCTAAGTGGCTGTTAGTAGTAATCGACAGTTGACAATGGTCGTCGATCAACAGCAATCAACAGCGGTGTTGATCCGTGTTAGTCGCTGATCACACACCTTTTCACACGACCGCGTATGTGGTTCATTCGCCTTGTTAAGTTAACCAGGCACCGTCGTCTCTCTATAGTTTTCATTCAAACCGACATTTCACCAAAATGGCATAAAACATTCCTCGCATACCGAAGGAACATTAAAACCGTTTTATCACTGATTTACTGACGTTCTAGGGTATGGTGTAAAACATACCCATCTGTTAGGGTGAATAGACGGAACTCGGGTAAATACCACATACTGCGCAAGCGACGGTGGACCATTCAGCTGAAAGTTGTGGTATTTTATCGTCGTTGTAGATAGCGCAATGCATATATCGTATCTCATCTCCGGATCAAGCAATCGCTGCGCAGTTATGTGCGTTTGCGTTCATTCACACCACCCGCACTGTCGGTATGAATTAGTCTCAATCAGCGCCAAACTTAACGCGTGCCTTGACACACTGTCTCTATTGAGTAAACTTGTTCTCGTGCCTAGCAGCTCGCCCGGGCGAAAAGTAATTAACACTTTGGTAATCAGTCAATTCAGAAGTGTCAACAGACGTCGTGTTCAACCTGCGATTGTACTACATCATGCGATCATGTGACTCCCGTATGCCAAGAGGCATGTTCAACACATTGTATAGCATTATTTGTTTTTGGTAAAGGCCCTAAAGTGATATACTTATATACCATAGTTATGTGTATACTACAATGTTACATGCTATCGTTTTTAAGGAGTAATAATAAGAAAAAACTCTACAAATGAAGCTGTTAAACAAATACAGCGTAGACACCCTGTTTATTAGCAATCATCACCTACCGTCGGTGGCTCGAGCGAGCAGACACACAACGACTGCCGTGAGCCATGGGTGCATCGTGTCGAGCCCGTCTCCGTCAGTGCTGGAGCCCGTTGGCCGCCGTCATGTCACTGCAGTAGTCCGCTGTCTGTCTCACCCCGGATTACAGCGAGTGTCGTTGTATCATCGCGAGAGACAGCCTGACACGTGCCGCTGACTCCAAGTTCACGCACCGCTGCTTCGGCGGCCGACGATTGCTTTGGCAGCGCCGTCGACCGAAAGACGAACGAAGTCTCTGTCACCCCGCCTGCCCTTATGCATATGTTGCCGATCACCGACGCTCTTTCGCAACGTTGACGTTCTACGCGGCTTAGGCAAGGACGCCCAAAAGGACACCGATGGCCGACGGCTGATAAGTGATAAGTACGACGGTTGCGCAGTCAACCGGAACGGCGGTCAACAACAACGGTCGCGTAAGCCGCTAATTATAACAATTATCGATGGCGTTGCGATTAATGGTGTCCAGCAGGTGTGAGTCGAGATAGCGCCTCGCTCAAGGCGCAGTCGGCGTTGACTGCTTCATCGCGTCCCCTTTCAGCCGGCAGTTCTCTGGGAACTAGACTGCATCAGGAATGTTGGCCATTTACCGGAGTAGGTTACCCGGACGCGTGTGTTTGATACCGCGCGTGTTCAAGGCTGCTAACGCTCGTAATGAGCCCTACATTACGGCAACCACACTTCAAACAGCTGCTTGGTAGAGGAAGCGACCTGCTCCACACACAGCTCTAGGCAGCACTGCCGTCGCACGCACAGAAGCTGTGATGTACCACTCGGGGGTCAATGCATGGAAGACAAACGCAAAATCCCACTGTCAATATCACTATACTGTGGACGTGGGTAAACAAGTGCTGGTGATAATATATATCCGCTCAAATAAGTAGAACATTGTCCTAACAATTACCGCAGCAACCAGTGAACAACTCTATTGATTTCAATCACAGTTCTACAGTACTATATCTACGATCATTAATTATGGCCGTGGCCCGAAGTCGTGTTCTACTTTGATTCTACGAACTTCATAGGTTCGAATTATTTCCTGCGATTTGACATTTTTGTGTTGACACGATCACTAGGCCGTACACTCGTGGCTGCTTCATCACTTTAAACAATTTAAATACTCCCATTTCGGTCCATAAAATATTGTGTAATATTGTAAAAAATTGCTATGAATAAGAATATCGTATTTTTAATTAAGCTATTTCCGAAGACCCATCCTGCATATCCATGTTCATAACAACATTTTATACAAGCAATATGACACATATGTACTAATTTTGTCAACTTTTTTCAACCAAACTTATCCTTATTGGAGTCCTGATTAGACTATTATTTTTCTTCACCTTTAGGAAAGCACCCAATTGCGTCATGTTTGAACGAACGTGTTTAGGGTTAACAATTTTTTTCTGTCTGACCCCAATATTCAGTTCCCCATCTGAGAGTATAAGCAGTTCAAACCAATCATATTTTCGTGCGTGAGATTCAGGGAACTGATACTGTGCTACACATGTGCCTTCTATATCTATATCAGTCGCTGTTCGTAAATCTTTATCTCATGCCATGTCGGGTCACAAAGGTTATCTGTAGAATGTCTTTATCAACGTTTTGTGAGTAAATGGGGTGGCAGCAAGGACACTGCGAACTAAGGAGACGACAACACCCGTACACGTTGCTGCACTCAGCTGTATAAATGAGTACAAGGCTATAGATAGACAAGTGGTGGATATGTGTACGAGCAGTCTTCGCGCATTAATTGCAGCATATGGCTGGATGCTTCCCAGAGAAGTTGAGATGGTGTATAATTGAACATGTCTCTCAGGGAAGTAAAGTGTAAAGCGCTTTGAGCAATCTTGAGGATTTGATACTGCGCTATATAAGAACTTACCTTTTCACTCGGCGGGTATGACATTAGTAAATACACTGTATTTTCATTGGATGTATTCTGGAACAACATATTCTGATTTCGACACAAAACAAAGCAACAATACAGTTAACATACATCACTTTTATCGTTGTTTCAATACAAAAGAATTCAAATTTATTTGACTAATAGGTCACTGTCGCTGCTCGATTTACAAACACTCGATTACAAATAGGCCTAATCGTGTTTCTGTAATTGACTAACAGTTATAGATTCAACTCAATTCAGTCAGTAGCGTATTTAAGGAAGGGCTATGGCTTTTGGCTTTGAAAAATATTTTTAATAACATATTGCGCCACACACATGGCAAAGATATCACACTTTCACATGCTCCAATGTCTTTGAATCCCCCTTTCCCACGTTCTAGATATACTCCACTACTTGGATTTGTGGTAGTTCAAGAAGGCTATGCCATTACGACATGGGCGTCACCACGCGGGATTTGAATGATTCATACGAACCGCCCCTTCTTCGACGTTTTTGTAGTTAGAAAATATTCGGCGAGACGGAGCTGTAAAATTAAGTGATAACCTTTTTGCTCGTTAAAAAATTGTGCCGAAAATTTATTGCCACTTTTTACCAAGCCGTCTCGCGAGTGCGCTCAGCGTTCGTTTTGACGAAGTGGTTCCTACTGATTCAGTTGGCGACGCCCACGTAGAACACGTTATTGCATGAACACGTAGTGCGATATTATATTACTGATCGCGAGCTTATTGCAGTAGTGCAACATTTCAGCAAATGCAGTAAGAATAAAAAAATGTACCGACATAGACGCGGGTACAATGGGGGATGCTTCGGGGTAGGGACCGGACAGGTGTCTCCCCTGGAATTCCTGTGGGGAACAGACATATTATGTTTGTACGCCCAGTGAATGCGCAGTGATGCTAAAACAGTTTGGAAATGTGTGAATGGTGCGCACAATCACATACAGGCGAGGCGAGGCGAGGCGAGGCGAGGCGAGGCGAGGCGAGGCGAGGCGAGGCGAGGCGAGACGAGCAGGCGAGGCGAGGCGAGGCGAGGCGAGGCGAGGCGAGGCGAGGCGAGGCGAGCGAGGCGAGGCGACGCGAGGCGACGCGACGCGACGCGACGCGACGCGACGCGACGCGACGCGACGCGACGCGACGAGACGAGACGAGACGAGACGAGACGAGACGAGACGAGACGAGACGAGACGAGACGAGACGAGACGAGACGAACGAACGAGACGCGAGACGAGACGAGACAGACGAAAGACGAGACCGAGACGAGACGAGACGAGACGAGACGAGACGAGACGAGACGAGACGAGACGAGACGAGACGAGACGAGACGAGACGAGACGAGACGAGACGAGACGAGACGAGACGAGACGAGACGAGACGAGACGAGACGAGACGAGACGAGCTGAAGCTCGGCGGTTGTTGCCCCCAAAGTGAAATTAGTTTCCGCGCCACTGTGTCCAGACTTATCTTATCTTGAGCTACTTGACGACTGCTCACAGACAACGACAGCGGCCTAAGAGAACACGCCATAAAAGCGATGTAAATTTGGTTTGAAACGAGATCTTCGCATGAAACAAAACACTAGATTAGTAAAGCGAGTTGTACGTGATTTGATTAAGTGCTGTGAAGTCATTATCACATTTTCAATTGAGCTTATACCACGGGCAGGAATGTAGTATTTATAAAACCAACAAAGCAAACCTAATCAAGTATCTAATAAAAAGCGAAGTAAATTTGTTTTAGATGAGGACTTAGCGCGAACCAGAACATTCGTTTAGTGAAGTGAATTGCACGTTATTTGATTTAGGCTACTTTTGTAAACCGCTATGATTTCTTCGAGCATATTTTGTTGCGGTGACCTTTCGAGAAAAAGAGCATTCTTCCGTTGACGTCATCTTACCCGTTTCGGGCTGGAGCTCCCGGTAGGCGTGGTGTGACGTCACCGCCTGAAACTGAAGACACAAAATCAATGATGCGAAGGCAAGGTCAAACGGGCCGCCTGTGTTAATTACAATCAGCAGGAAATAGCCATCTATTATTGTCGTGTTCACCTGTCTCGACCGCCGTGCGTAGGACAGGAATGCGTTTCAGTCGTTTACTTCGCCCTGATTGAAGAGTTAACGTGTTTTAGTTTGCCCACACACCAGTGGCCTGAGCGCACGAAGTGTCACGTGCTCACAGTTGCATTACATAAGCGACGGTATTAGTGTGACTCAGTGCTGCCTCCGCGTCAGTAAACAGCTTTTCTCTTTCGCGGAAAAGGGTGGATCCAGGCCACTGCATTCGAACTTTTTCGGGCTTCCTCAAGTTGGTGGTATTCTACTTTCAACACGTTTCAAATAGGCCCTATCGCTTTTCCATTTCAGCACGTCGAAAACACAGGCAAATCCTCCATATAAATACCAACTGGGTACCCGGATATGTTCTTATTAAATGAATACAATATGTAGACCTTCGGATACGATACACACGTATTTCTTTTATTACTCTTATTATTATTATTGCTATTGTTAGTATTTCAATTAATTATTTAATTAATTCAATCGTTACTCCATCGTATGTTTCCCCCACTACAGTCCCATTTGTTTTCTAACAATGGGAAACAACACGCAGGGAGGGCGTCGAAGCAAAACGGACTCCCTCAGGTTTGTATCATTCTAGTTTGAACACTTTTCAAAATATCTCATTTCCATTTCAGCGCGTCGAAAACAAAGCAAAATCTGCCAATGGGTATACTCTGATATGTTCATTTTTGTGTGCGTATTATATTTGAAGATTATGCAATGGAAACATGTCAAATGGCGATCAAGTCGAAACCGTAACGTAACGTGCCGCCAAGTAATATACTTAGCACACAGGCGTCATCTAGTGTTTGTATACTTTTGGTACAAAACACATACATGTATTTTAATGTTTATATATATAATATATATATATATATATATATATATATATATATATATATATAATATATATATATATATATATATATATATAATATATATATATATATATATACAAATATTATATATATATATATATATATATATAATATATAACATATAATATATATATATATATATATATATATATATGTTATATATATAATATATATAATATTTAATATATTGTATATATATATATATAATATATATATATATATATATATATATATATATATAATATATATTATATATATTATATATATGATATAATTAATTTATATATTATATATTATATATTTATATATTATTGCATTTTGTTGTGACCATCCCATATATATTAGATGTGATCATGAGTTGTAAATGCATATCCTTTTAGGAAATAAAGTGATTTGATTTGATTTGATATATATATATATATAACATAATCATGATTTAAAATCAATAATCTTTTTAAGAATATAAAGTGATTTGATAATATATATATATATATATATATATATAATATATATATATATATAAAATAATATTATATATTATATATACATATATTTATATATTATATATATATATATATATATATATATATATATATATATATATATATATATATATATATATATATATATATATATATATATATATATATATATATATATACATAATATATATATATATATATATATATATATTATAAAATATATATATATATTGTTCTTTAGTGGATACATCTGGAAATTCATTTGCATTTTGTTGTGACCATCCATATATATTAGATGTGATCATGAGTTGTAAAATGCATATCCTTTTAAGTGAAAATATATAGTGATTTGATTTGATTTGATTTGATTTGATTTGATTTGATTTGATTTGATTTGATTTGATTTGATTTGATTTGATTTGATTTGATTTGATTTGATTTGATTTGATTTGATTTGATTTGATTTGATTTGATTTGATTTGATATGATTTATATATATATATATATATATATATATATATATATATATATATATATATATATATATATATATAATCGTCGGTGTAATCTTCAACCGCCACAACTATTGTCTCACTTACTTAGATGGGAGATTAATCAACAAAGCAAACGTCGACCAACAAACAGGGAATTCCGTTGAGGAATAAATCTGACAAAACCCGTGCAACGAAGGAGCCGCAAACCAGAAGACGGCGAGCCACGTCACTGCGACGCCTTGACACTTGGAAACATGCAAGAACATGCAGTATTCATTGTAATTCTACACTGTTCTTAGAGTAAATTATCTGGAGCGTTTTCTATTCTACTTGATGACAGTATACAGAGAATATATTACAGAATATATTACACACTCTACCGGGTACCTTTTTGATATAATGATATGTTTTTGATGGCAACTAAAGTAATAAATATATAATAATTATAGCACACGTATGCACACGCGCACGTTCACACACACGCGCACATATGTACACATCTGCATACACACGCACACACTTACACACACACGCACGCTCACGGACATTTATGCAGTTACGCACACACGCACACACGCACGCACGCACACACGCACGTACACTTACATACATTTGGTGTTGAGAGACATTTTTAATGGTTGCATAATACTATTGATTGATGGCAAACCATAGGAAGAAAAGACAGGAAATGGGCGTAACTAATACACAACCTGCGTTTGACGGGGTTAGTAGGCATTGGGTTTCCGTTTACGGTCGAGGTTGCCTTTAACAATGACTTATTGCAGCTGAAAACTGCCCCTGTTGAGATGCCATGGCTTGCGTTGCGCAATCGTAATATATCTTGTACCAAGCGCTCTGGTACACGCCAGATACATTTGCTAGAAACCTTTCATTTCCGTTCGAGTTGTGAAAGACTAATTTTCGTACCGATCTAATAACCGATGTTCGTACTAAGGCGATCAATTCTGAATGTTAAACTTATGCCGAACCAGGCGAGCTTACAAGAGGGCGATATTTATCCCGCCAATTTGTTTGCGCCTGGTGCCAGCGACACGTTTTTCTCTGTTGTTGTTGATATTAAATGTAATGTATCCGACAGGTAAAGTTGGCAAATAAAGTATGACATATACGCAGTGGGGGTTACAACCACTCCTAGTTAACTTCGGAAGTTCCCTTGATGAATTGATTTCAATGCATGTCTGTTACTTTCTTAAATACCGTGCAACGAATATGTTTTTAAATCGTCAATTCGATGTAACCTGGAACATTAAAATACAACACGCACTATATTCGATGGTTCGGTCTTTTGCAGAGAGGAGAACGCACAGTTGCGCAGAAAATAAAACCAGGCTTGCCATTGAAATGCGAATGGCGTCCATGCCGTGACGCGTTACGAGCGGAAGACAGATGACATACACCTGGCCGCGTTTGCTATTTGTCTCAATTTGTCAGCGTGCAGACAGTCGGAGCGACTGAATTTACAAGCTCTGATACGTGGGTTTCCACGGAGCACCGCAGGCAAGAATACCGACAGTACAGCTGGTATATTGTGAAGAGCTGTAGTTTTATATCACAACCAGTTGGACGCTGTTCCTTAAGCTACGATCTCGTCCAACACGTCAGGCATGATTGATCTTAATCGGCCAATTTGATTTGCTGCGTTTCTGGAGGCTTCACGAAGACGTCTTGTTGACGTGGCAATGAACAAGTCTACCCGTGTGACACGTAAACACGTTGAATGTTCTCACGGGTGTAATAAAGATATAAGGCTATCCAGAATTTCCTTTCACAGAAAGCCCCTATAGGCCTAATGTTTGTGCATCGATATGATAAAAAACATCTCCTGATTTGCCATTGGAGTAATATTTCAAATTTATTGTAACTCTATACAATACATGCCACCCAAATTAAAGTCAATGACATGTAATAACGTAAAGAGAACATTAAAGGAAGAAAATTTGTGTTATGAAAGATCAAACATAATGATTATATTGGTGCAGAGTCTATCCACTAAGCGTTGCATGTTCGACTGCGTAACTTTTAAGTACAGTTTTGTGGGGGTAAATTAATCAATCAACCATGGAAAGTGTGGGTCTGTGCGCACATGGGGTGATGGACAAAGCAGCATGAAGAAAGAAAATGACCAGCCATATCGATCACTCCAAATAAAGGGAAAAGTCAAAGAAGAAAACGATATTAATGCAGCTCTTAAGCCATGTGCAATGGCGGATGTTAAGACGATTCGAGCGGCCGTTCACACGAGATAATTCAATGTCCAAATGAAGATAATGATCCGGAAGTTAGAGAGAGAGAGAGAGAGAAGAGAGAAGTGAGAGAGAGAGAGAGAGAGAGAGAGAGAGAGAGAGAGAGAGAGAGAGAGAGAGAGAGAGAGGAGAGGAGAGAGAGGGGAGAGAGAAGAAGGAGAGAGGAAAGGGATAGGGGGAGAGAAGGGGTGAGGGAGGGGGAGGAGAAAATGGGAGGAGGGGGAGGAGAGAGGCGGAATTATCGAAACAAATTCCGATGTTATTCAGGGTTCATTATTAGGTATTACTCTTACAAAAGATTGTGTAGCGTGATAAAAGGAAGACGTATGTGATCAGTTCAGGCTCGATAAACACAATAAAAGTACTATGAAGAAATAACATGCTGCTTTGTTGTGACAACTACGATCACATACCATATTTATACAGCTTTATTTAATTTTTACAAATCGCTTCTCGACGAAATTTAGCGGATTGTTGCCTGTTAGACGGGAAATACTCGAGTGAAATATTGACTGTAACAGGCTGATTATCCAATGCGACTGCTTTACCGGTGTTTGGCTTATCATTTCTCACCCATGGCAGCGCCGCACGTACAATACGCGTGAGATTGTTCCCGAAGAGTCTGCCTGTTGTCTGCTGCCAGTTATGTGTTCTGGAAGTTGGACAGTATATGCCTATATCAAATCCCTTCCCCGGAAATACTCCAGCATTCGTCAGCAGCTGTGGCAACATGAAGCTACAGTTCTATTTGGAGTAACTACAAGGTCTCACAGTAAATACACGTAGACACCGCAAATATATTGCCGCCGACCGAATAGTTGTTGAAAATTGTGAGAATTTAACACCTTCTAAATAGACTTGCCGTCTGCTATGCTTAATATTAACCTTGTAGAATTTCGGCAAACTCGTTAAGTTGTGCGCCAAATTTGACTAGTTATCTCTCTGCGTGCCAAAGGGTGTAATTAGGTAACATAAACAATATATTTTGTAGCTGCTCGTAAAGGGTGTGTTTTAGTTTATTTTGCTACCCTGAACCATCTAAAAACAACGTCAACAGTTCTGGACCCGTAATGATACCAACTCGTAGCCTTGGCCTACTACTATATTATAGCCTACATAGATAATATGATATCGCAATTCGCAAACGAAGCTTTCAAACAATATATGATAATATCGTAGGTGTATCTGGTCAGATTCGTTGTTGTGAGTTCCGATATCGCTCATCCAAATTAATGCTGCCGAAAAGTATCAAGTATTTGTGTGCTCACTCAAGCAATGCTGGACATCGGCACACTTATCGTAGTGTTCATAAAAACACACAAATAATAGTAAAAATTGACAACAATACAATATTAAAACAGTATCTAAACCTTAATCACTATAAAGTATAAAATAAAAAGACTAGTCTGCATTATAACTATGAAAATAAGCGAGTTTTGTGAGCGTGTTTTTATAAGCTTAAAAACTTGTTTAGAATGTCGTCGCAAAAAATGATGCAACAGCACCCGCATTCCGCGGTTTCAGCGAAGTCTTTATCCGGCCGCGTCTACATTAATTTACTTCAGGCTCCAATGAACCTTTGCCTAACCTCTCTTCTGAACTTTGGATTCAATAATCATTTGCACATGTATTGTAGTAGAATAGTGATATTTTAATCACAACATTATGTAATAAAACAGAGGTACAAGAAAGAAATTGCACACGCACAGTCATCTTATTTCCACAGTGGACCTCTATGCTAAAGGATGTGTGCAACTGGATATCTTGGTTGCGCTAGATTACCCTGTCTGGATTCGCCCGTGCGTTGGTTATCAAAAAATTATTTCCCTTAAAAATAAGTGTCAGCCATACCCAGATAGCATGCAAACGTTACATTAACGTTTGCATTTGGTTAGAACCGTTTGATTTTGGTTACGGTTAAATCTCTAACGTTCCCGAAACGTTAGTTTTTGGTTGTTTTTGTTTGGTTAGAAACTGAAATGTAGATCTACGTTAAAAAAACGAGCAAAATAACGCAAAAAACATCGCATTTAAACGTTAAAGCAACGTTTCTGCTAACGTTACATTAACGTTAGATTAACGTTTGCATGCTATCTGGGAGTCATAGAACGCCATAGAATCTACAGACTCAAGTCAGGTAGCAACTCAGTGGGCACAAATATAATCCAGTTGAGCGACTCGCCACTAAATCCATGAAAAACTCACACAATTTATTTAATGGACTCTATTCAAATCACAAATTGCAAGCGGTTAGTATCAGCATACTTTAGTGCCCAGGACCTGAAGAGTCCAACAGAGATTTTCAACAAATGTATCGCCACCTCTCGGATCTATTGTGCATGACAAACAGTGGCTCCACACAACGGAGCTTTGAGCCTGAATATATTACCACTGAAACGGTTCGCGTGTGATTTACGCAGTTTCAAAGGATGGCGGACGAAGACCATGAAGTCGATGCGTACGTTTACCAACTTGCTTACAGAAAGATTACGTATATTGTAAAGACTAACTTTCATTGGCTTTATGGAGTGATTCTAACCCTGCTAACTATCTATGTGACTAACATTTATTTGATTGGGCGATAATGGGTACAATAGTGTATTACTTGCCAGCCTTTAGTCTAAAATGTTCTATAATATCGTTGTCATTGTAATAATTATTTTATAACACAATCCTTCTGTCACTACATATGGTTTCAGGTACAGGTAGGGGTGCAATACGATAACCTGTATTGCATAGCATAAATTTTGTCTCGTATGTGTTCTGCCATTACATTTCCGAAACATTTTTATTACTAATTAGCTGAACGTTTTCAAAACATAACTTGTAAAAATGTGAAGTTGACTCGCATCTCATGGTGACATTGAGTCATTGTATACTGTGATTACGTAATGCTTTTAATTTTTTATATAGTTATGAAGGGGATTTCGATGATGTTGATGATGAAGAACCACTCGATGAAGTGAATGATCCTGAAGTAAGTTGAAAAACAACAACAACTATGAATTAGTTACAGTTGTATAAATACTACATTGTTTCAGACTGTCACAGTATAAGTTATAAATAAATTAAACGAAGTGTCTACGCATACGTGAGCCGTATCTTTAGACCCGTGGCCTAACTGTACGTGAGGATGCGCGCATATCCTGTTTTTCAATTCTGTGCAAACATGCTGAGTCCGTCTCATCGCATCGGTACGGCGGAATTACATGAGGGAGTGATTTTTTCTGACATTGTTAGATTTATTGACTGCCATATATGTCAACTTGCGAAAAATAATGCGCACAAAATCTCGCGTATAATTAGAACCGAATGCCAAGAGAGCTTCCGTTTCTACGTACATCAATACGTATGCGCGGAAAAACTCATGTAGTTTTATATTTGTTTGCTAAAGATATAGCATTCATGCACGAAAAAACTCACCTAGGCCTACTTTTAGATCTGAGTGCTAAAGATATGGCAATAGGGCTTATGTATATAAACATGCATGTGCAGGGAAACTTTTGGAACTGACAGCTACTAAAGATAGAAATCATGCGCTTATCGAATGCTGTAACTTAGATAAATGATGCTAAAAAGTAAAAATACAGCTCATGTAACCGAAAATAAAAGCATACGCATGCGCAGTATGAATGCCGTACTTTTAGACTGGTGGCCTAAACATACGGCTCACGTGCGCGTAGCCACTGCCAAACTTAAATGTATTGCACTTGAATTAGAAGTTCAGACAGAGGACTTATTACTTAGTAGTCAACTGACATTGTTCTGTAACTTATTTATTGTTGACTATTCATCTGAGAAAACATACATGATATTATAAGCCCATTCTGATATTCAGGTGGGCATATATATATATATATATTTGATGGATGCACACACATAATTGTGACTATCAACTAATTGTAAACATGGCTGTTTCACCCACTCCCTGGTGTCATCTTACAGCAAGAACAAGACCAAGTGGACATCTTGCCAGCTGGTGACTCGAGCCAGCAGGTTGAACCACAGAACAGAATTACGACGCCCTACATGACGAAGTACGAGCGCGCGAGAGTGCTTGGAACACGTGCCCTGCAGATAGCGTATGTCCATCTTCTATAGTCATCATCTGGCATCATACTTCAACTGTTTACTTGTGGTAAAGTTATCACAATACACATATGTGTAACTATTTAATATGATAAAGAAACACCATTGCTCATTAAATGATTTGGTTTGAATATTTGTATTCATGTTCTTTATGAATGTTTTCTCATGCAGTATAGCAGTATATTTTACTTAGTTTTGTTCTCTGTTATCAGAAGTGTAAACATTTCATGATGACATAAAATAGTGACATGATGTTGATCAGTTATGATGGCAATAAATTATAATGATCATTGTTTGCTTTGCTCTGTAGGATGTGTGCTCCAGTTATGGTTGAATTAGAGGGAGAAACTGACCCACTACAGATTGCAATGAAAGAACTCAAGTAAGTGCACAACTGGTTTCATTGTACATGTATTGATTCACAGTTCTCAAATACATAACATTTTAATCTTCTACTGAACATGTTTAGGCAAGTGGTATGGTAACATATCTACAAGTTCTCTGCAATTTCTTTGTTGACCTGATCAGCTGATCTCCTGGAGTTTAGCTTGCAAAGTTGTGTTACCTCACTATAATGTCGTCATCCTAACTGCTGAGTAATCCACCAGGTAGCTATAGCATTCAAGTGACTCGTTTAAGCATTTGCGAGGCATTACATTCTGACACTGTGTATATTCGGAATCCAGGACAAAACCCCACTCGGACAAAACCCCATCGGACAAAACCCCACTCGGACAAAACCCCACTCACTAATACACATTTCGGACATAACCCCACTCTTAAAATAATATTTAGTAAATGTGACCGTCGGGATGGCCTAAAGTCAGTAGAAGTGACATTACGGGGCATTGGATACTGTGTGAGATTGGCAAAGTGAAGCGTTTCAATTTCTGTTACATGCATTTGATCTGTTTCACATTATAAATATTATGTATTTTATTTGATTGATTTCAAATAAATTTCTAAAACATGAAACATTGAGTTTTGTCATTAACAGTCTTCCATAAGCACAAATACGTCATAAAATTTAAATCATTTTATTACAGGGTTTTCCCAGTATCACGCCCTGTATCATTCCCGTCGTGTCCGTATCAGCCCTCGTCCTTCTATTATTCTATAGTAAAATATACGTTAGACTATGTGATTGTTTTTTGTATATAAGTATTATATTAGGTGATCATTATAATGAGTTTATTCGGTAAATTCAGGTCTCTGATCTGATCTAAAGTACAAAAATCATAATGTATGCAATGTGGTATATATATACACTGTATATATAAATATATATATATATATATATTTGTTTTAAAGTGGGGTTTTGTCTGAGTGCGGTTTTGTCCGAGTGCGGTTTTGTCCGAGTGGGGTTTTGTCCGATGGGGTTTTGTCTGAGTGGGGTTATGTCCAGTGGGGTTTTGTCCGTTTACCGTATATTCGATCATATCATAGAGTTAAACATCACAGCACTTTATAAGCAATTTTTGCTATATATATATATATATATATATATATATATATATATATATATATAATATATTATATATAATTGTTACTTGAATTTCTTTCTATGGGGTAGTAGCATTAGGAGAAACTGCAAACACTTGAGAGATGGCATTAGTTAATGCTGTGTTTTTATTTTCCAGGGCAAGGAAAGTCCCAATAATAATTCGACGATATCTGCCAGATGGAAGCTTTGAGGATTGGGGCATTGATGACCTGATCATTACAGATATTTGATACAATGTTATGCAGTGTGTATGGGTAAAATGGGTTAATGAATGGGTAAAATAGATTAAGATTAAGTGTATTCCATCAATGTATTCACTGGTTCACAGTAATGAGTAAAAATAGAAGCTTCATGTTTGACAACATCCACTAAGTTCAGTATCTAAGTCATACAATTAGATAACCGAGAATACAGTGACAAGCCAATTTTATTAGCAATGGTGTATGTTTGGTCCAAGTATGGATTTAGAACATATTTTAATGTAAATATTTATATTTTACAATAAAATGTCTGAAAATGTTGTTGCCTGGTCAAGATACTAAAGCATTCTGTAGTTTTGACAAATAGCAGATTGCAAAATTGCATGATAATGTGGCGTTGTACATGCGCAAGCAAGCACTGCCTTGCTAGCGCGTACACCGACTTGCTACCAGCAAATCCAGTGTTGAAAACCGACCACAACCACTGTCCTGAACCTGTGAAGCTAGAGGTTGACAGGTGCCGTGCGGAAATGCGTATACGTGCTGTTGCAAGTAACGACCCGCCAGCTCGTATTTACGCTGACAACATCACAGCGTTGACAGATGCAGCTAAGGCGATTCTACCGAGTGTCGACACGTGTAATCGCACAATTGCAAGAAACCGCACACACAAGTACCCCGCCGAACCAGCCAGCTTGGCGAATCTACACATTGTTCCTCCTTGGACCCACACCCTAGGACAACAACAAGAGGAGTTCCCTTTCTTCGACAACGGTCCACAGAATCATTGTTTACGCAAAGAGAATAATCTCCGCCGCTTGGCTGCTGCAGATAAGTGGTACATGGATGGAAACTTCGCAATGGCTCCACCAAAATTCCTACAGCTCTACGTGATGCATGTGTCTCTGGGACAGGTGACTATCCCATTGGTGTACGCATTTCTACAAAACAAAACAAGCAACATGTCACGAACTGGTCACTGCTATACTGAATCGCTGTGCAACGTACGGTGTGCGACCTGACACTGATTTTGTCACGGTTGATTTCGAGCTGGCTATCCCTCGTTCTCTGGCAGCTGTGCTGGGTTCGGGCAACACGTACAGGTCCAGTTCTGGTTTTTCTACCTGACATAGAGCACATGGCGGAAAATTCAAGAGGTGGGAATTGCTACGACATATCGTACAGACAACAACTTTCGCCATTTCTGTGGCATGCTTGATGGCCTTGCGTTTCTGCCACCAACTGACGTCTCTGCTGGCATGACACACCTGCGTACCATTGCACCAGCTTTGGCTGCACCACTGGTCGACTACTTCGACAAGACGTACGTCCATGGCCACTACAGACAAGGTCGGCCACAGCTGGGAGGTATCAGGATGGTGCGAATCGCTCCCATGTATCCTGTGCAGACGTGGAATGTGCACGATGCAACTCTAAATGACGACCCACGCACATATAACGTGTCTGAGGCTTGGAACAACAAGTATCGTCACTTGATTGGTCACCAGCATCCCCCCCCCCCCCCCCCCCCCCCCCCGGGGGGGGGGGGGGGGGGGGGGGGAATTCCTCGCAGTGCCTGGCCATCTGGTTCGAGTTGTGAAACGCCCGTAAAAATTTTCTAGGACACTAGGCCAACCCCCCCGGTAAACATGGGCAAATACGTGACTTCCCAACACACTGGGGAACCTTTGCTTTAAAATGCAAACTGGAGTATTGCAGTCCGCAATTCTATTTATCTGGTTGGTTTTACCAAAATGCTGTTCCCAATATGTCCTTTAGAAACACTTTTGTTACCGAGACGTCTTATTCCCAAAATGTCAAGTTACCGAAATGTCTGTTACCAAAACGTCCAAAGTGTCCTTTACCAAAATGTCTGGATACCAATATTTACACAGGTTAGCACCTGTGGGTACTGGGCAGTAAAAATGGGCACCACCAGCCTGCTAATTGCCTTTGTGTGTTAGAGACAAACATCACTCAGCCTAGCAAGACAGGGCAGCCTGGTAAATGGTGATACTGATGTTAAAGGGAGAACCCAAACCAACTTGGCTGTTAGCCATGATTGTATAAAAAGGGCAGTCGGTAGCGATCTGTGCCACATAGATTCAAAGATTCAAAATATATGTATGGTGCTCGTATATGCAAGACCAAACCTTTGTATTAACTAGACAGTGTCTGAATAACATTATCTTGTGACCTTATTTCCTGTGACTTTCCTAGGCAAAACTGGGATTTCTTTTACTGTGAATTATTGTATGTACACTCTAATGAATGAATAAAGATGGCAGGGCAAAATAACAAAACAGTGAAATATTATGAATGTTTTCAACAGCGTTATCAAACTGTTCTGTTTGCCAGAATGCTCACTGGCATCATGTTGTTTACCAAAACGTCATGGTTAGCACATGTTATCATAACATAGTTAAACGCGCGCGCGCGCACACACACACACACACACACACACACACACACACACACACACACACAGTGTCACACACACACAGTGTCACACACACACACACACACACACACACCACACACACCACACGCACACCACACACCACACACATTGTCACATACACACACACACACACACACAGTGTCACACACACACACACACACACACACACACACACACACACACACACACACACACACACACACAGTGTCACACACAACACACACACACACACACACATGTCACAACACACACACACACACACACACACACACACACAACACACAACACAACACACACACACACACACACACACACACACACACACACACACACACACACACACACACACACACACACTTCGGCCCGCCCCGCATATGTTGTCATATCCTGGCCCGCAACCCACCCCGCGGATACCAGCCCGCGGAGGCCCGCAGCCCGCACTGGTTTGGTTCCGCAGCCCGCACCGCCCCGCCCCGCAACAAATCTGACCACGTTGCTCGCTTCATCATTGGCGTCTATCAGTTACTCTAGGCACGAATGATGTGAACACTAGTTTGGTATTTACAAACTTCACATTTATCAATGTTGACAGCAAGATAGGACAGTAGAATATATATGAAATACAGAGCACAGCCCAAATACAACCAGACTATATGACAGCCAATGTTGTCACGGGATTACCAAACTGAAATAATGGATGAATTCTACTGTTGTCCGCACAACCAATGCGAGTGAACAATTGGAAATACAATATATTTTGAAACCCAGTATCAGTATCGAGTAATGCTTAAACGCTGTCGTATAAAACTATATTGCGAGATCCATACGTTGTGGTAGTAATATATAATAATATTAATACACATTTATATTGCCTATATCCTCGGGGATATGAGCACAGAGGCACAGCATACAATAGTCGATAGGCATAACATTGAAGTAATAATTTAAAACGTGGGAATGTGATTTCAAAAGTTATTATTAGGGAAAACAAATGATCTGCGGTTCCTGCGAATATCTGAAGAAATGCAGGAGACCAAACAAACACACAACTGATGCTAAAATGAGTTCGCCTTTCTCCCAATATTGTAATAACCTGCCTGCTTCGGAATATCCCACACTGCCCATTTTATCGGTGTGATTGTTGACGTTCCACATCGCACCAATCTCGGTCAGCCGTGAAGCATCGGGTCGGCCGGTTCCACGTGGCCGCACACACGTCATTGTCGTCACGATTCACTTAATCGTGGTCAACTACAATAGCAATGCATTGGCGGTTATACCGTGAACAAGCTCCAGTGTGCCATTGACAGCAAGGCATTGACGAAGACATGGGCAGAAAGAAGGCATTACGCCGGACTGCAGCCATCAGAAGGTAAAACAACGTGAACATTTGCAGATAGTGGTCAGATGGTAAAGGCTAATTATTAATACACGTATGCGTTTATATTTGAACCTAGTAAACCTATGTAGATTAGGAGGACATGTGGTACAGTGCATGCACGTTTGGAATTTATTTGACAACACAAAATAATGGTTGATACATCCATTGGCGAAGCACATGGTACGGTTTAACATCTTAGGTAAAGGTAATTCTAGCTCTATATTTTATTTGTTCAGCATATACTGTAGTTATCGGTGTTGGGGTAGCGGCCTATGTACCTTGTTATAAATGTGTAAATTTTTATTGTACATACATTACTTGCCTGGTGCTTAACATGTTGGTGCATCTTCCCGAATATAATAATTTATATACAGGTAAACCTCTACAATTTTCGCTTTACGTCTCCAGCAGAACAATACAGTGAAACATTATTGTCCCGGAAGGGAAATTCGTTTGCAGCCTTCATAAAGCAAATACAATAAATGAAGCCGTGCAGACATAGGAAGGAATGACAAACGCTTCATGCTTGTTTTGCATGTAACAGTTATAAAACGCCTGGACGAGAAAAGAATGATGTATTCGAGATGCAACATATGCGTATTGTCATTTATAATTCGAGTGCATGTTTTTTCTCAGCATCTGCTTTTCATACAGAGCAATGGAAGTGGATTGTTTTCAGACGTTCCCTTTACTACTAATGTTTGTTTAACTATCGGTGTTTATAATGCGCTGCAGATCATTATTGTCTTTCTGACTGACGTTCCCAAACTAACAGATAAAAGATAGGCTTAAACGCTCTTAAGACTTATAAACCTGGAGAAACTATCAACATTAAAAGAGCAAAGTTTCACGAGACGGTATATAGATGCTGCCGACATTTCTTATATGTAACGCGACAGTGGCAGTCTCACGTCAACCTATTGTCAATTGTCGTGCCGAGGTATTTATACTCGTCAACAAACTCTACCTTGTTATCGTGGATGATATTGCTAATCTGGGCTGGAGATCTTTCCAAAAGACCGTCCATCCCATGAGGGTTTTAGCATGCCCCCACCCCACTCCCCCAATATTATCACACGAGACAGTGAGACAAAAACGTGACACAAATGCCAAGCCAGACAGTTTTGGCAGGTGTACCACACTGCGGGTGACCCTAATTGGTGACACGTCAACTAAACTACGTCATCTACTAACAGACACAAAGTGTGCTGAAGTGGGCTGTTTTAGTGCGTTAGTTTGAGACACAAAGCCGTTTGCTGGACGCCGCACCGACCAGATAGGGGTGCATGACAACTTGTGTGTCAATATCGTGGTGTCGCTGGTGCGTCGTCGCTTGAATTGGCCTGAACAAGAGCTGTACGGGCGGATGACGCACTATGAATGTCTCGCGTCACGTGGTCTCCGTCTAATTCTCACACACGATGTAAATGACCCCACTTGGTGAGCTTCTCGCACCAACTATTGTCTGCGACGCACCCCTGGCTATAGTGGGCATCAGCTCAGCTTCGTTTGAGCGTTTCTACTATGCAATCTGACATTGGTACTTGACTGGTATAAGCGATACACTCATTTATAAGCGATGCACGCACGCACGCACGCACGCACGCACGCACGCACGCACCACACACACACACACACACACACAGATGCGCACACACATTTCGAGCACCACTTTATGGCACAAACCTTTTACTTCATAATTCTATTTGCCACCACTTACATTATTAGCCATATGCCACAAATCAAATCAAATCACATTTTATTTCGCAACAACAACATTACATTCTACATAAGCAAAAACAAGTATTGTTACGTGGTGGCCACATGACACATTTTGTTCCGTCTTCCTGTGACCCCAAAACATAAACGTCGATATTTATATATATATATATATATATATTATATATATATATATATATATATATATATTTTATATTAATACTTACTTCTTACTTACTTACTTACCTTACTTATCCTCTTCGTCCCCAGTGGGACATAAGGCCACAACAATGCTTCGCCACAAGGTCCTGTCTTTTGTATATATATATATATATATATATATATATATATATATATATATATATATATATATTAAAAATCCATTATCAGTTCGATTATTTTTGCTCCTCGCGTTTGAGGCTAATTTCACGAAAAAGCAAACCTACGAAATATCCCCTGTGACATGCTAATTCGTTTATGCATATATATATATGTGCCTTCGTTTTTATGAAATAAACAAAACTCAGAAAAAAATAAAAAGCTTCGGTAACGAATTGTTGAACCACACATCTGAGTTATCGTGACATCCAGAAAAGAATGTAGCTTGAAAATCTCGCGTGATCGATCGATGTGTGCCTGCATGGCTGATCTCGGATTCTGCACGTGATCGCCCAATTTAAACAAATGGCGCCACCTGTTGCCAACGCGATCGGTTGTCGTCTGCTACCCGGTGTAACGCTGATTGGTTTTTGTATTTGATAAACAAATATTTTTTATTTTTTATTAAGCAAACTGCGCTTATTACTTGACCTATTTATATAGAACGCGACTGGACATGAAAGAAAAGGATTGGCGATGGGCAAAACGAAATGATTGGGAAAGTTTAAAACAATTAGTTGCACTCTACACCTCTGGGATTTAGCCAATGTACATGGTTAAGATAGTTACATAGATATTGTTGAGACAGTACAGATTTGAACTTATGTCTGGGTTTGAGATTTGGAATGTTATAATCAAGGTTATTCCACAGTTCTATAAAATGATGTCTAGGTAACTTAGAAGAAAAGTGAGTTCTGGCCTTTTCTGTACGTAGGAAATTATGCTGTCTCGTAATTCTGGTATTAGTTGCTAGATAATGTTTTGTATATACTGTTCGAAGGATTTAGGCAGTGTATTATGGTCATAATCATACATAAATAATGAGACATGTAACTTGTGTATAGCAGCGATTATATGTATATTTTCAGATTTAAAAATAGGATTCGTTTGACGTCTATATCTTTTATTGTTAATTATTCGTACAGTGCGTTATTGTATTTCTATTGCCCCATGTGCTTGTACACCGCAAGTTAAATGACTTTGAATTAAAGTATAATAGAGAGTTTTTAAAGCATTATGTGGCAATAAATGTTTCATTGTGTTAAATGCAAAAATTGCTCTAGATATCTACATATCTAGATATGCCATATGTACTGTATTCCGAATGGGAAGATTACTTTCATCATCGCGTCTGGCAAATATACATTTGAATACAATGGCGAATTAATTGTTGGTGAATATGCAAATTTAAAAGAGACATAAGACGGAATCAAATAGGGGAATCAAATGAAGAGGTCGAAATAAAGAAAGATTAATGCAACTGATTGCAAAACAAAATGGATGTAGATGTTGCCGAAGTTAAGCTTTAGTCCGTATGTCGTTCTAATTTATTGTCGACAGAATATGCATTTCCCAGTGTTGGTGATCTCTTGGTCATAAAATAATCCCTGAAAGTTTAGTGAACGAAAATCAAACCATTTTGGAGGAACACTTCAACATACACAATAAGCAAACTCGATAATAGTTAGAACAGACAAATATATATATATATATATATATATATATATATATATATATATATATATATATATATATATATATATATATATATATATACACACACACACTGTATGCTTTATTTGCAGAAAGATCAGCTCGCAAGATTGCAGTGACACGACGCTTCCGAGTCCTGGGTACTGCCATGTCCAGCTAGACCTGAATCCATATGTTGACTGGACGGTACGTGTGTGTGTGTTTGTGCGTGCGTGCGTGCGTGCGTGCGTGCGTGTGACATCTCACACGACCGCCCCCACACACAAACACGTGTGAGATGCCACTCAGACAGAGTATTCGGCAGCAATGTTGTTTCAAAATTCACATAAACATCTAGCAGTATATAATTTTTTAGTATTGGTGTGCTCTTTGTGTCGTAGTCACCTGCTAATTCACTATGTTAATTAGATTCTGTCTAGACATTCCCCCATTTTACTTCATGTATAACGCCCATGTGTTGTTGTATGTGTTACTTATAACGTAATGAAAAAATACGACGATAAGGAGTCTGCTGCTGTAGATATGTGACGGTACGGAGACTGTTTGTTGCAGGAGGCAGCCGTCAATGGCGACCACATTTGGACAGACACGAGTGCGTCAACACACTTCTGTTACGTCGGAGAAAGCAGTTGCTTGGTAACACCAGTTGTCTCTTAGAACCACTCTGTCGTGTGCACAATACCGAAATGTATATCACCCCATGTCGTCACAATCAATTGTACAACATAAACAATACCTGTCCGTGTCTTATTTGATAGCAACGACATTTATTGCAAATAATATTTCGGATGTGTCGCTGTGGTAAATCATTCCATTACCTTATGTTACACCTTCCCGTAATTTGTCGCTCTGCCCCACCTCAAACATCATATCAATTGCCGCTATAGTTTTTTGTCAGATTAATAATGACTTATACAAAAATAAAAATTTCTGACATTCAGTTGGCTGGTTTACTGCTATGTAGGTTTATATGTGAGATCACTTCCGAGTGTAATTGTCCGTGTACTTCCAGCGAAAAGGACCGAGGAAGAAATGTGCAGCATGCAAGATATTCATCCATACTGGTTGTCTCGCAGAGTTAAGACGGGTAGGCCATGTATTCATTCTTTTTGTTGTACCAACTATTCTATTCTATACTGTCATATTTTATTAAATTTTATTTATCGTTGCTGACGGAAGAGGCTCCTTCTGACAGCCTCTTAGCACCTCACTCACTCACTCACTCACTCACTCACTCACTCACTCACTCACTCACTCACTCACTCACTCACTCACTCACTCACTCACTCACTCACTCACTCACTCACTCACTCACCACCACCACCCCACCACCACTCACCACTCACCACCCTCACTCACCACCACCACTCCCCACCACTCACACACTCACCACTACATAACACTCACCACTCACTCACCCCCACCACACACTCACCATCACTCACACTCACCACACACCACCACTCACCACCACCACCACACATCACACACACACACCAACCTATATTATCACCAACACACACACACATACACACACACACACATCCAAACATATATTGATACAGAGAACACAACAATATTGGTTGTTTATTGTATATTCTGGAGTGTATCGGCATACAAACATCCATACTGAATCGTTATTGCACAATTTTAGATCGATTTCAAATGCAAGCCAACATTTCTAGCGGCTGGGCCAACACAGTACAGAGAGGTAAGTCACGCACTGTTTATCACCTGGATCAAATTTAAAATTATATTATACTGTCTACAATTTCATAATAATTTAAAATATCTGCATAGCTAGATATGGTGTTATACTCTCAGAATAGCAGAAATTGTGTTGCTGCACCATCACAGTAGTATTAATTGTATTTAGCAACGCAATAATACTTACATTTGCAAAAGCCAATGCTCATAGATGCATTTTAACACTGTAACTACACTTTTAATTTAATTCCGGTTCCGAAGTTGGTACTTAATTGAATTTCACTAGGAAATAACACAAATGGACTGTATAAGCCGTACACGGCATAGTGCACTATTTCGGGTTTGAACACTGTCGTGTTTATTGTAGAACACATCGATGCATCACCACTGGGTTCGCAGACGCAGACAAGATGGCAAGTGTAAGCAGTGTGGCAAGGTACGACAGTGCACCAGTAATACATGCAAGTACATGTATCGTGGAACGGTGGACTTGGAAGACGCCATTATTGTAGCTCAGGTCGTATGTTTTCAGACAACAATTGAACATTAGTCGAAATCAATTGAATGACAAAGAGTGGTTTGTTTGTTGCAGTCGTTCCAGCAGATATTCACCTTTCAAAGCAAGGTGAGTGCATGTGTATGTCTAATTACTTACGCGTCATGAAGTTTCATGAATTCAAAACAGAGTTATGCATCTACCATCGATTCAAGCCATCCCACTGCAATACGTGATGTGGCATTTACGATTTTCATGAGCCCAAAATAACACTTGCACTTTCGTCTATTAGGTGGTACCAATGTAGCAATATTATTCCACCCCGAGACGAGATAATTACTAACACAAACATGGTCTTTCGCAGAGTTTTATTTGGCGATTTGTTCTCAAAGTGTACTCGGATTTGTTGTTTTACCATGGCGCCATCGCATGACCGGACAGAAACGAGGCTGTCTCGTCTATCCAACCTTATGTTGACGAAGTTGATTTGTACCATAATGAATTGGACAATGCTTGCAAACAAATTACATGCCTAAGTAGGAGTCTTACAATGCGCCAATGGGTATGTGTTTGGTTCTGACAGGTATTTACATATATGTCTGTCTTGACTGCTGTTATTGTTTCGTACACAGATATATGTGAAAATGAAGCCAATCCGCAGATATGATAATTAAAGCCAGCTCCTCTGCCCATAATTGATCGAGCAGTAATTTGTAACAAGAAGTCTGCTGTCTAGAACGATGGAAAGTTAAACGTCAAAAGGTATTGCGGTTAACTCTGTTCATATCGGCATTATTTACAATCAATTTTTTTTGAAATTGGATGTTTTGTTTTTCCTTTTGAACATGATTCGGATCGAATCGTTCAAATTGCGAAAATTGTTCCGAGCTTAATAAAGTAACTATAAAAAATTGGCAGGCAGTATACCTTCAAAATGCATGTTGTAGTCATAAGAACGAATATTAAAGGCAACATTAAAACCTAGGAGCTGGCACTCTCGCTTTAATGTAGAAAACACATCGACGGCTTTCAGGAAGCCATAGCGGTCAGCTGTTCATGGTGCAAGGTGGCGTACCACAACAAGGACGAGTGCTTCACAGTGCAGCTGACCGAGGAGCAATGCACTCTGGGAGTTCACGCAGACATCATCATTCCGCCATCTTGGATCATCAAGCTCCAACGCATTGTAAGTGGCGAAACATACCTTGAGTTAGCACCTCAAGTCTACGGAGAAGCAGGAAGCAAGAAGCGGTCAAAGCGCTTCACTTTGTTTGGTCAGCACGCAGGGGGTTTCAGGGCAACATAGATTAAACGCAATTTCTGAAATATCACCCATGCAGGACCGAACGCTTGTTTAATCACGTGTTTAGTGCAGACTGTAGAAAAAAGCGAGATCCATGTTTTGTACTGATACCAGTATAACACCCATATTGTTCCACACACCTACTTGTGCCCGGCATAAATGAACAATTCCCGTAAATTCGCTGGCACAATTTTCAATTTAAATACCTTCAGTGTCCACCAGGGGGACAATTCTCTTGCGAATTTGTTCTCACAAGTCGGTTACCTTACGTTATTATTTGAACAAGTCAGCTGAAATGTTGTCTTTAAACTTAGGATCTGCATGTGTTGATGATGCTATTATCTTATTCATATAATGAAAACATTCGGGGTCCTCTGAAGTGTAACCCTATTACAGGGGTGCTCACGGTCATCTTTGCGACGGAAAAAGCAGTCGGCCGAAAAGGACACAGACCATATGCCGTTCGTCATCAAACATATCCCGTCGCCTGACGTCAAACCCCTTCTTGTCTTCATCGACCCGAACTGTGCGGATGACCAAGGCGTCGAGCTGATGTACAAGTTCCAGTGGGTCCTCAATCCCCGCCAGGTGTTTGACCTCTCCCAGGGCGGGGCGGTCATGGCGTGAGTACACGAACAACACCATACAACCGCATGCACGCACTCACGCACACACGCACGAAACCACCTACTCAGTCAACCGCTCACTAGGGATGCCATCCGACCCTGAAACTACGGAATATCCTAAAAGTACAAATACATAGTGCATCCTGTATAAAGGAAACGAGGGCCCGTCCCTTACTTTTTGCTTGTGGAAGGTGGCAACCCGGCCTATAACTCACCCACACATTCTCACCCACCTACTTACGCTTCTGCACGTTCACCAATTCACGCACTCAATTAGTCTCTCCCCACTATATTCCTAAATCATCCCGCCGTCACTCGTCACTTTTTGTCTACTTTCAATTTTGTGCAACTATTGCTCTGCCATAAACGTTTCTCCGACATCTATACAATTTATACATTCACTGGTCTGTTTGTCGTATAACAACAAACCGTTTACATCCATCAATCCATTTACACTGCCATCAATCTATATACACGACCATCTTATTCCAAGCACTCACAACATTAGTCCATTAAACATTAAGTCAGAGCAAGTTTGGTAAAACTGCGTCTAATTGCCCATATATCTATAGATTAATATCTTCCAAACTCTTAACACTGTTATCAGTTCTTAATTGAGTGAAACAGTAAAAACTGCTGAATATTGTTGTGTGTCTCGACTTGATGTCCTTCTTCTTCACAGGTTGGATTTGTACCGTCGTGTGCCCGGCCTGAGGGTGCTGGTGTGTGGGGGTGACAGGACGGCGGGGTGGATACTGACAGCCATAGATGACCTCGCAATCACCCCTTCACCCCCAGTGGCAATATGGCCGCTCGGATGCGGAAATGACCTCGCCGAAACGCTCAACTGGGGTGGGGTAAATGAGATGGATATTTTTACAGTTAGAACGGTTAAAACATACAAAATCACACAGCTACGCACACACGAATGAACGCGAACACATGCACGATATTGCAAAGACTTCAATATAACAGCCTAAGCATACGACCACACCCACGCGCTCACACATACACTCAGTCGCACACACACGCATGCACGCACATACGCACGCACACACGCACGCAAGCACGCAGGCACACAACAGTCACACACACACAAAATAAATTGATAAACCCATCTCAACATGGGTTTTTAAAAGCGAGGTCATGCTTAACAAATATGTTATGTTTTTTGGAAGATGTCACAAAGTGGCTAGATGAGGGATCACCAGTAGATATAATCTATTAGATTTAAAAAAAGCCTTTGACAAAGTGCCACACCAAAGACTACTACTTAAACTAAAGGCCCATGGCATAGGAAATGGAATGATCAACTGGATAGAAAAATGGCTTATTGGTAGAAGACAAAGAGTAGTAGTTGATGGGGAGGTTTCAAACTGGAAAGCGGTTTTGAGTGGAGTACCGCAGGGGATCAGTACTGGGACCTATTTTATTCTTAATATATATCAATGATTTGGATGATGACATAACAAGCAAGGTGTTGAAGTTTGCGGACGACACAAAAGTGTTTAGGAAAATTAAAAGTGATGCAGATAGACAGCATTTACAAGATGATCTTAATAAGTTGATAGAATGGTCTGAGAAGTGGCAAATGCTGTTTAATTTTTGGAAAGTGTAAGTGCCTTCACACAGGACATGGGAATGAAGATGCACAATATACAATATACAATGGGTGATACTGTACTAAATACTACCTTAAAGGAAAAGGACTTAGGGTTAACTATTAGTGCTGACATGAAGGTATCAGAGCAGTGTGGAATTGCAGCAGCGAAGGGAAACCAAATTCTTGGATTAATTAGGCGAAATATAGTGTACAAAGAAAAAGAACTAATAATACCGCTGTATAAAACAATAGTTAGGCCTCACTTAGAATATTGTATACAAGCATGGAGGCCATATCGCAAGAAGGATATTGATATGCTAGAAAGAGTACAAAGGAGAGCAACCAAAATGATACCAAAACTCAGGAATATTAGTTATGAAATGCGTCTAAAAGAATGTGGCTTAACAACACTAGAAACCAGAAGATTGAGAGGAGATTAGATTGAGGTGTTTAAAATATTGAATGGATATGAAAATATTGACAGAAATATTTTTTTCACAGTCAAGGAAGAGAGAAGGACTAGAGGACATGGAGTTACATTAGCAAAGAAGCAGTGTAGACTAGATATTAGAAAATTTTCATTTTCACAAAGAACAATAAACGAATGGAACAGATTATCAGCTGATTGTGTAGGTGCTAGCAGTGTTAATATATTTAAAAATAAAATCGACATATACCTAAGAAGGGCGGGGTATACTTAGATAGATAGGTTGGACTCTCGATAAGCCAAATGGCTTCCTAGTCCACCTGCCATCTAGAGTTGAATCTCTAGGTGGCAATCTTGTTAAATCTTGTTAAATACGCACACAAGTCATATATATATATATATATATATATATATATATATATATATATATATATATATATATATATATATACATATATATACATATACATATACATATATACATACATACATACATACATACATACATACATACATACATACATACATACATACATACATACATACATACATACATACATACATACATACATTCATACATACATACATACATACATACATACATACATACATACATACATACATACATACATACATACATACATTCATACATAACATACATCACACACACACACATACACACACACACACACACACACACACACACACACACAGTAACACGCACATGCACGCAAGCACGCGCACACGCACCCATACACACACGCAAACTTACTTCCTATCATGGAGACAAAAATGAAACGATCTAATTACCATAACATAAGATGTTAATCCTGTCCAATAACATTACTGTATTTTTTTCACACAGCAAACGTTTCTGTACTTTTTGCAGTGTAGTTTGTTTAATATGTTTCAGATACATGTCGACGAACCCATATCAAAGGTTCTATGCAGCGTTGAAGAAGGACCTGTGATGGAGTTAGATCGGTACGGAGATTGAGTTAGCTGAGTGCGTGTGTGCGTGTGTGCGTGTGTGCGTGTGTGCGTGTGTGCGTGTGTGCGTGTGTGCGTGTGTGCGTGTGTGCGTGTGTGCGTGTGTGCGTGTGTGCGTGTGTTCGTGTGTGTGTGTGTGTCGTGTGTGCGTGTGTGCGTGTGTGCGTGTGTGCGTGTGTGCGTGTGTGCGCGTGTGCGCGTGTGCGCGTGTGCGCGTGTGCGCGTGTGCGCGTGTGCGCGTGTGCGCGTGTGCGCGTGTGCGCGTGCGCGCGTGCGTGCGTGCGCGTGTGTGCGTGTGTGCGTGCGTGTGTGTGCGTGTGTGTGTGTGTGTGCGCGCGCAAATGCGTGTGGTGCATGTGTGTGTACGTATCTAGGGGATTCGTATATTTAGAACAGTGTAGTAAATTAATCCATTGAGTGAAATAGCGTAGTTGAATTTTCTATTTCTTCTTTTACTATATGTATGTATGTGTGTATATGTGTGTGTATGTGTGTATTTGTGTATTTGTGTATTTGTGTATTTGTGTATTTGTGTATTTGTGTATTTGTGTATTTGTGTATTTGTGTACGTGTGTACGTGTGTACGTGTGTACGTGTGTACGTGTGTACGTGTGTACGTGTGTACGTGTGTACGTGTGTACGTGTGTACGTGTGTACGTGTGTACGTGTGTACGTGTGTACGTGTGTACGTGTGTACGTGTGTACGTGTGTACGTGTGTACGTGTGTACGTGTGTACGTGTGTACGTGTGTACGTGTGTACGTGTGTACGTGTGTACGTGTGTACGTGTGTACGTGTGTACGTGTGTACGTGTGTACGTGTGTTTGTGTCGATGTATCGATGTATCGATGTATCGATGTATCGATATGTGTATGTATATATGTATGAATATATGTATGTATATATGCATGAATATATGTATGTATGTATGTATGTGTTTGTGTGTGTGTATGGGTATCTGTGTGTTTTGAGCTATATATATATATATATATATACTTATATATATATCTTATATATATATATATATGTATATATATATATACAATATTATATATATATATATATATATATATATATATATATATATATATATATATATATATATATATATATATATATATACATATAAAATATATATATATATATATATATAATATATATATATATATTATATGACATATTGTAGATGGAGTGTGTGTGTGTGTCATATAGTTCAGTCGTATCACGAGTTATTACAGTAGTTCGTCGTGCAGGTGGAACATAAAGTGTGAGTCGACGAATCCTGCGACGGCGGATCAGGATGTTGAGGAGAAGAAACTGCCCCTCGAGACAATGTACAACTACTTCAGTCTGGGCGCTGACGCCAACGTGACTCTCGAGTTCCACGAGAGTAGAGGTGAGATTTACAGTATGCGCCACCCACCATATCCTACCAACTGGTTTGTGTGTACATGGCGACATTTTTCATTAAGTACAATTTATTGACGCAATTATTATACTGGCAAAATATACCCTGCCAAATTTCCCATTATGTACAATTTATTGGCGCTAATATTATCCAGCAATATTCTCAGATGACTTCTGTGAATTAAGCTCACAGTGTAGTGAATTAAATACTGTGTCATGTCATTGATTGAGAATGGATGTTTTTATTTCGTTTCTAGAAACAAGTCATCATAAGTCCAGTTGCATATTCAAGAAGATCTTCCACGCCGGGGTACTGATCTTTAGAGCATTTCGCGATACCCTTATTAAAGAGATTCGAAAAACTCCAAGAATTAACACCTGCTGCCATCGCGTAGGCTAAGCGAATTAAAGTGTCAAATAACATAACATAACATAACATAACATAACATAACATAACATAACATAACATAACATAACATAACATAACATAACATAACATAACATAACATAACATAACATAACATAACATAACATAACATAATATAACATAACATACATGTATATATATATATATATATATATATATATATAAGTATTCACGAGCATCTACATATACATTAAATATATATATATATATATATATATATATATATATATATATATATATATATATATATATATATATATATATATATATATTATTATATATTATATATACATATCTAATATATATATATATATATATATATATATATATATATATATATATATATATATATATATATATATATATATATATATGACAACTATTCACGCATGACCAGCCACATTTCCCGCAATAATATCATATAGATGATTGTTTGTTTCTCTTACCAGGTTTTAATGCCCAATCAATTCAACATAACCTAAAATGCTAACAACTCATATCCGGTTATATGTATCCACAGTTTCTAGTGCTAACCCAAAGGGTAACTTTCAAATATAAATGGTATAATACATAATTCATTCTTTGAACGTTTCTCCATATTTATGAGGCGTACATTTGCTGTTGTTTTTAGGTTGGTTGCAAAGACTTGCTGAAACGTAGTTGGAAAGACCTGGCTGAAAAGATCACCCTCGAAGTAGGTGTTGGAATCGCTGGTAGGAACTAGACAGGATGTTGACTCGCATATTCACCATACGAGCATGGCGCCTTACACAAATAATGTAATTCAATCGGAATATGTTTGGCCGCTGGAGGAATTTGAAAACGTTGTGTGGCATTCCAATCTTCCTATTATAAATTATTAAAAACAGTGACACTAGATGTTCGGCTTTTATTGTAGTTTACCTTTAGTAAGTGTAATGAAAATGAATCACTATACCAGGCGGGCAGTTGCGCCGAGCTGTCAGCCAAGAGCGTGTTGGTTCTAACCCACCTACATCCAGTGGTGGCATATAATGAAATACAATTACTTCTTTACAATGATTAAGTACTTTTTCAAGTAATCTGCAGGTAACGAAGAAAAATGTGGATAACATTATTTTACTTGTTTTATCTAAGGTAACAAGACGTAACGTTTTATTCAGTTACTTTCGTTTATTTCGCGAACTATATTCGCTACAATATTCCTTTGACTAGTCGCTAGGGGATCTTATCGCCATATGAAATTTTGTTAACTGTATGCAATCAAGCCGATTCACTGACCAGGTCGCAATCGTATTTGCATTCATTGAAGTGATTTTTATTTTAGGGACTGTTATTGGATAAAGTTGTGTGTATAGTTAAAAAACATTATTTTAGTCTCGCATTGTTTATACCTATTGTAATAAATAAATTAAAACGTCGAATTGTACATTTACTCTGACAATAAGTATTTTTGAAAATGTCTTTGTTTTTATATAATGTTTTTGTCAATGTATTGTTACTGTTACTTAGGTAGTTTTGAAATGAGTTAATTGTATTGTTATCACAAAATATAAGTAGTCCTGTCAACACTGTCTACTGTCTGGATTTTGAAATTTGGGCAATCACCGCACACTGCTGGGTTATTTTGGAAGATACACTAAACGTCTATATGTTACAAGGAGTAACATATAAACGCAATGAGAAAACATCTCATGCTTCCATTGAATCACGTAAAACAGTGCATGTGTATGTTTGTGCAGTGCGATGGTGAGGATTTGACAGGCCGGATCAGAGAACTAAAGGTTCACTCTCTGATCTTTCTCAACATACCAAGGTGAGTGACGATCGTAACATTGGGGTACAGATAGGAACACAACAGTTTGGTTCATTATTTTACCAATATTGTCACATACACTCACACGCACACACGCACACACGCACACATGCACCCACACCCACACACACTCATGCACACACATAGACACACACAGACAGACCGACACACAGACAGACCGACACACAGACACACACACACATTTCAAATTATACTTGTGCACTGCCTGATTAATCTTGCCAGTGCACACACACACTACCAATACGTCATCCGTGGTGTATTTCACGTAATCAGTGTTCATACGCCAACTATCCCTGACATTTTAGACCGTTTATGGCGGTCCGCTAACGTGTATAAATTATCGCTGTGTTTAACCATTTGCCCTGTAGGTATGAGGATGGGTTGCAACCCTGGTGTACCCCACCGAGTGTCGACAGCACAAGTGTGCACCCACACAGACACGACGACGGGCTACTAGAAGTCATCGCCTTCACTACGACTGCTCGAGTATGTCGGTGTTGTCTTCCTCGCTCTGAAATACCACATCTGTGTATACAAAATAGTGTGTGCATGTGTGTGTGTGTGCGCGTGCGCGTGCGCGTGCGCGTGTGTGTATGTATGTGTGTGACTGTGTGTGGTTTTAGTTTACATGTCTGTGTGTGTATGTGTGTGCATGTGCATGCGTGCGCGTGTGCGTGCGTGTGCTTGTGCATGTGTGTGAGTGTGTGTGCGTGTGCGTATTCCACGCAGCAAAGCATATCAAAACCAGGTATGTTAAGCAGATATACCATTCCTAATATAATACGCTACTGCGTCCTTTCAGATCAGATGTCACGGGATTCTATTGGTGCAATGCCGCACCGTTCGGCTGACAACCCTCGAAACTATTCCTGTGCAAGTCGATGGCGAGCCGTGTACCCTAGCGCCCTCTGTCGTCTCCATCTCATTGCGAAATCGGGCAAATGTCATTATGAGGAAAACACAAAGCGGCGCTGTTCCCTTCGGAATCGAGTAAGTTTCTTGTCCTTTTCAGAAAATCTTAACCACTAAGTCAGTTACCACCAGAAAAGAAACGTATGTCTGAGTTACATATGTAAACAATACAGGTTGCAACGTTTCTGATTTTTGATCCGTGGTGAATAAAACCATAAGCATGGGGAAGGGGAGGAGAATGGGGAATGGTAGGAGCATGGGCAATTGGAGGAGCATGGGGAATGGGAGGAGCATGGGGAATGGAAGGTGCATGGGGAAGAGGAAGAGCATGGGGAATGGGAAGAGCATGGGGAAGGGGAGGAGCATGGGGAATGGTAGGAGCATGGGGAATGGGAGGAGCATGGGGAAGGGAAGGAGAATGGGCCACTGGAGGAGCATGGGGAATGGTAGGAGCATGGGGAAGGGAAGTAGCATGGAGAATGGGGGGAGCATGGGGAAGGGGAGGAGCATGGGGAATGGGAGGAGCATGGGGAAGGGGAGGAGCATGGGAAAGGGGAGGAGCATGGGGAAGGAGAGGAGCATGGGGAATGGGAGGAGCAAGGGGATTGGGAGGAGCATGGAAAGAGGAGCAGCATGGGGAAGGGGAGGAGCACGGGGAAGGGGAGGAGCATAGGGAAGGAGAGGAGCATGTGATAGGGGAGGAGCATGGGGAAGGGGAGGAGCATGTAAGAGGGGAGGAGCACGGGGAAGGGGAGGAACATGTGATAGGGGAGGAGCATGGGGAAGGGGAGGAGCATGTGAGAGGGGATGCGCATAGGGAAGGGGGGGCATGGGAGAGGGCAGGAGCATTGGGAGAGGAGCAGCATGGGGAAGGGGAGGAGCATGGGGAAGTGGAAGAGCATGGGGAAGTGTAAATCGCGGATTACAGACAAGAGTTCGGAAAAAAGAACGTCAGCGAAAAATCTTCGCGTATACGAGCTGACCAATTTGTTAACAACAACGCCTACACCTGCCGTCTACCCACGCCATGATGGCATCCCGA
>JAODUO010000225.1:80000-127500 GCA_025642075.2 Ridgeia piscesae | reverse complement strand
TATGTCATGAGAGAATCTATAAGAAGAGAAAGAATAAAACGAAGAACAGAAAGACTAAGAAGATACAAAAGAAAGAAGAAAGAGAAAACAGTATAAAATGCGATATAACTGTACTCGTACACAAACTTGTGATGTGATTGAAGTAGCTAAACTATTATTAAAAGAAACACGAATAGAACAAGGACGAGAAACAAAGATGAAGAAACATAAACGACGATGTAGAAGAGAAATACGAAACTGGTAACGTTTTGTTTTTGTTCGAACGCGCGTCTCCAAATCAGTGTGTAGTTTAACGAATAACGTTCATGGAGACTTTTCCCCATCTACTGTAATAAAGGCAGATCTAACATGATTTTTATCTGTACGTTATCGCATTGTCTGTTATCTGCTGTAGCTGAGCTGCCCTGTTTCCTCGTCGTTGTAGTGGGGAGACAGCTCTGCTCAAGGCTGCCAGGTACCAACGAAGACAGATATGTTCCTTGTTAGTAAAGGTCGGCGCATCTCCCATCAAGACTGATCACTACGTAAGGGTTCTTCTAGGACACGCACGCACGCACGCACGCACGCACGCACGCACGCACGCACGCACGCACGCACGCACGCACGCACGCACGCACGCACGCACGCACGCACGCACGCACGCACGCCATACAACCCAGCGCGCGCGCACACATAATGACTTATTTTATCATAGTTACCGGTATTATTTGTTTCTTACTTGCGTTTATTTGTTTATCAAAAATTGCAAATTGCAAATTTTTTTCCTTTGCAGGGCAACACGCCACGACAACAGGCCCTCAACGCTAAGGACGAGGAACTTGCAACGTATCTGCAAGGCGAGTCAGAGATATTACGATGTCTGTATCATAAAATTAGATCTGCATATGTTGGTTTGTTGACTGGCATGGTGTTTTGGGGGCTCAATAGTTCAAAAGGCTGTATACCAATTCCATCCGCTGATTTTCTTGTTTTTTTTTTACACCATCGTTAATATAAGTCACCTTTACATCTATGTCACTAAATGTTGAAGATATTCTGCAAACTTTCTAAATTATTTATTCTTAATTTCCGAGATACGCTGAAACAATGTGATGCAATTTTCTAATGCCTTAGTGCGCTTGACTGCCGTTCCCCCAAGCATCAGACCCTAAACTGAGAGAATGTGGGTTTGGTTCCAGTGCTGTCGTGTCGAACCTTGTCTACGTTCATTCACTCCAGGTTCACGTCAGAATTATAGTTGGGAGACTTCCGCTGAATTGAAGACAACTATTGCAGCATGTTTGGTGATAATTATGTTCAGTATTGGGAACGAAATCCACCAATTTCATTTTAGCACAAACCTGTCTTATTTCTAAATTACATATTGGCGTCTTTTATGCAAATATTCCATTAAATAACCATTCCGTAAATTATTTAACTTTTTTTATTCGGCTGCTTTGGTGCTGTTCTGTAATTCTAATGTTTGTTTTGTGAATGTTAACTTTGTATTGTATACTTGCTTTGCAGCGCGGGAACTGTTTGAGAGAGTGGTTGAGCAGAACAAGGAAGTGACAATGTTGGAGACGTACGACGCTGACACAGCTGTGTAATGGACCAAGCTGTTTGATGCTGTCGAGATATATACGATTTCTGTCAATGAACTGTACAACTCAATATGCTTGTATCAGTTGTGGACTTGTTTTGTTCAATGTGGCGCATGTTTACATATTGTAGGTTGAGAACTTCACTGTATATAATATTTATGGTATTGATAATTATATGGAATAGAAACAATGTTCAGACACTGGTAGAAGAGATATAGTATTGCTCAGTTTGCAGTCATAAGCAATATCTCTGTTATCTCATGGATTTATCTATGTGGCTCAAAGAGAAAGCCAAAACCCTTAAAAAACTGCCTTGTTAGTTGCGACATATTCTTTAGCAACTTTTTCTGTTGTTAAACTTACACAGACCACTCTGAGTCATAAAGACATTCCGTTGGATGTTACAATTGTTAATGTTGTTATTGATACATGTATGAAACCTTGTATAATTATGCATCATAAACCACGTGTACATGATATTATACTTATCCAACCAATTATTTATATGTGTAATTTGTAAAGATATTCTGTTAAGTTGTTTAATTTTACTAATCGGTTATGCACTTTGTTTAAATATATATATAATGTATACAAGAGACACTTGCAGAATGACCAGGCACATAATGATATGGAGCCATCACTATCAACTATACTGTATAGCTTGGACATCAATAAATGTTGTCTTTTGTTTTGCTATAACTTTCCAGTTCATTCATTCCAGCCAATCCAAACAGTATTATTGAAACACAAGAATAGGCAATTATTCAAAGCAAAATTGGGTGATTTTGTAATTTCCTTCACAAGGTCTTGATATGATTTAACTAGTCCCTTTGAAACTATGTAAATTTATGTTAATTGTATGCTTCTAGTGATGTCCACATGACTGGAGATTTAAATAATTGAAGCAACTAAAATTTCCATTTACGATACATTTATTTATCAAAAAAGATGTACAGTTAAAACACTTGGATAAATACACGTGAATACACATTTTACAGCAACTAAAATTCAGTCACTTGGTCAGCACCATTGTCTCACTCAAGACATATCCACCACCATTTGGAAATTCCTCCAGAAAGATGTCTGTCTCAGCAACTTGTCAACCACAGTTGGCCAGCCTTGAGGCTATGATCGCCACAGCAGACCCCGGATCTGTAGTGGAGGAGGGTGCTTTCCTGAACTGTAACAAGATGAAGATCCAACTCAGGAATCAATTGATGGATCTACCGGATCATCTCAGCAGGTCAATGTTGGTATCAGGCAAATTTGTTTTGTTTGGGGGGAGGGGCGTCAGCAGTTTTGCCTTGTATTGGAAGCCATTAATGAATGTACACAGAAGTAAGTGATTTGATTTTGGCTCATGGGTGGAGAGTCACTTACAATATTCCACAAAGTAAATGGATTAATTTCATTGCAAAATATTAGTACATTGTAACTAAGTTACATTACCATATAAATTATATTCCGTCTTAATCATATACAATTCTTAGAACAAATTTTTACCAGGCTCTTTTATTTATTAATAGTTCTCATTTATCTCTCAAACAACACTAGGGGAATTTCCCCATGTGGGACAAATAAAGGTATTGTGATTTGATCAAAACTACCACTGTATGAAGTCTTACCAACAGGATGGAGGCAATGTGTCGAGTCCGAGATAGTCCATTACAAGTGTCACCAGAGTGTCCAGTTGGTCGGGAGTCGCCTCCTCATGCCATTGGTTGATGAAGAAGTGTCTGAATGCTTCTGGGAGGCGGGACAAGATTTTGCTGAACGACGCGTACTGCCTGTTCTGTTCTATGATGTTGAGAAGCCAATGAGAGAACACGGGCCAAAGAGGCGGAGCCTACGACAGAGTGATAGCATTTTGTCAAGTTGGTGAGATAACTGACAATGTGTTGTCAAGTCAGTGAGATAAATGACAATGTGTTGTCAAGTTGGTGAGATAACTGACAATGTGTTGTCAAGTCAGTGAGATAACTGACAATGTGTTGTCAAGTCAGTGAGATAACTGACAATGTGTTGTCAAGTTGGTGAGATAACTGACAATGTGTTGTCAAGTCGGTGAGATAACTGACAATGTGTTGTCAAGTCAGTGAGATAACCGACAATGTGTGGTCAAGTCAGTGAGATAACTGACAATGTGTTGTCAAGTCGGTGAGATAACTGACAATGCATTGTCAAGTCAGTGAGATAACTGACAATGTGTTGTCAAGTCAATGAGATAACTGACAATGTGTTGTCAAGTCGGTGAGGTAACTGACAATGTGTTGTCAAGTCGGTTAGATAACTGACAATGTGTTGTCAAGTCAGTGAGATAACTGACAATGTGTTGTCAAGTCAGTGAGATAACTGACAATGTGTTGTCAAGTCAGTGAGACAACTGACAATGTGTTGTCAAGTCGGTGAGATAACTGACAATGTGTTGTCAAGTCGGTGAGATAACTGACAATGTGTTGTCAAGTCAGTGAGATAACTGACAATGTGTTGTCAAGTCAGTGAGATAACTGACAATGTGTTGTCAAGTCAATGAGATAACTGACAATATGTTGTCAAGCCTGTGAAATAACTGACAATGTGTTGTCAAGTCTGTGAAATAACTGACAATATGTTGTCAAGTCTGTGAAATAACTGACAATATGTTGTCAAGTCTGTGAAATAACTGACAATGTGTAGTCAAGTCAGTGACTTTGGTAAAAGAGTAGGGCAACACATAGTTATAATTTGTTGCGAAGTCAGTGAGATAATATGAGCCAATTTGGGCATACATCAACAACAATAAATTGGGAAGTCAGTTATGGTGACATATAGAAGTATCCAAACAAATGATGATTACAATCTTACAGACATTTACACTCGTGAACAGAGCAACAAGTCAAGAGAATCTCATCATTGCAGTATTTTGATATAGATCATATCACACTTGATCATATTCACACTATGCTCCAGAAGTTCCTTAATCAAGCTGCCAGATGAGTTCTGTGAAAACAGCCTCAGACCTATGGATTCAACAGATGTTAACACTTACCAAAACCTTACTGAGATAGTCGTTTGTGCCTCTGTTTCCCCAGAAGATGTTTACTGAAATGGTCATTTCTGTGGATGTGATCTGATGCCACCAGAACGCAGGGATGTACAACCTAAAAGATGTAACATTGACAACAGTTGACTACATGACTCAGTAGTTTGTCACACAGCAATAAAACGCATACACTGTTAACTTTGTCAACTGACGAATGACGGTAAAAAGACGAACCTGCATCTCTGTGATGTGTAGCATACAACAAAACCCTTTTTGGCTATTGAAATCAACCATAACTGTCTCCTCAAGATGTTTAAATACAAGTTCTTTATATTACAAAACGTACTGTGAAAGCACACTGCCATCAAATATACTGCATTTATTAAGTCAGGAACAGTGCTAGTAATTTTAAAAGTAAATGTTCAAAATGTAAGCAAAAGATTTGTATCATAAACATCTGTTAATGGCAGTAGTAATTAGGTAGTTGGGATAATTGCAATTGCCAGTTGGTTCCCATAAAATCAAGACCTGATTCAGCCATTTCCTGCCAATAATTATCATGCCAGGATGATTCTAGGTAGAGGATCAGAAGTGCTTCGCTTCGACACCGTCAATAATACACTCAATAAATACCCCTAACAGGATCTAAAATGCTGTAAAAAACAAACATAAATCAAATATCATAACACCACAGACTGAAACAATAATTTTCTTCTGGTGTAATATCCATTCATTTTAGACCCACAACCAGAACATATGCAGTGTTGCCTCTAAAACTCACGGGTTACTATTTGTAATTTCTGTATTACTGAGAGACACAAACATTGTCTTACATGTCACCCTGGTTGAGCAGACAATGGTGACACGTCACTGTGCTGAACAGAGGGTGTTTCGTCAGATCTGGATTGTCACAGTCTACTTGAGACTGCAAAGTTCTGCCCTTTGTACCCTTTGGATTAGGGTACAAAGGTTCAACTTCACACCCAAACAGTCGTGCTTGCTTCTGTCCACTGAGTATCACAAGAAATCCATCGTCAGCGTCGGTGTGACAATATTCTGTAGAGAAAACATCCAGAATAATTCGCCTCGTCAATTAAGCAAGTGTCATTTTTAGCTGAGCATGGTGTGGGTTATTTTCTTCAAATTTCATTTTGCAGGCCACTTAAGAAGCTGGCCAGTGACTATTTGAAGTTTCTGGTTCGACTGACAGAACCTTTTGCTGGTCAAGATGGAACACATTTGGGGTGTGTATGTGTGCAAGTTTGTCATTAAAAAGTGTGGAAACATGGTTTGTTTCAGAATACTTAAGACATGTTGTGCAAGTTCACTATGATAACATAATACTGTCAAACAATGCATACATATTACAAGTTTTTAAATGATAAAAGTCTCTACATGCTGCCGATGGAGCTAAAATTGCCATGTCAAAATATAACATCACAATTAATAAATATACTTACAATAATAATAAATTATATTGCCCCTAAATCCTTGGAAACCAAGTTCCTAAGTGCACCAAGACAACAGAGTTGGTCAATCTTAAAAAGTAGTCGGAACTCGACTTTAGGATAAACCAGTTTACCAGTAGACATTAAAAAATTTTAATGAGTAAATATTTTTAAGCGTAAAACCAGGAGCTTTATAATTGATAGTGTTTGTTCCTGGACTAAGCCTATAACATGACAGAGTAACATACCGTAGTGACCCTTCCTGGCTATCCACATGTACGGCCCACCATGCATCTTGCCAACATAGTCAGGAACAATAACGTCCTCCTGAAGACAAGAATGAGTGCATGAAACATCTGAAAATATAAGATTTATCCAATTGCTAAAATGGTACAGAACAATTCATTATTCATGAACCAGATATAAATTGCCTAATGGGAGTTTTTCCGTTCAATTATAATTGTAAAATAAATCATATTATATGATGATAAACATACTTATTATAACATACCAATGTTGACCATAATATGGATATTCAACAGTTTTTATTAATCCCTTTTTTGTTATATATGCTTCAGGAGAAAACTGTCTTTATTTACATGGTTGTGTCATTTTTTTAGAAGTGTGGCCATTGGTCTGAAACCATGATGACAGTGGGCAGGCATTAGAAACCCTGCCCCTTTTGGGATCTTTGCCTCTCCCTGCTTGAAATTATTCAGGGAGTTGAGTTAGAGCATGTCCATTTTATAAAAAATAACTAATGAAATAAAAAATCCACTCTTATAAACATTCCAGACGTCCTTTAATAGGTGTAGTTAAGCAACACAGAAGGAACTTGTTGATATTTGATAATGTCAAGATATGTGAGCCACTGGGGTGTAGTGATCACAACCAGATACATTTTATCATCAAAGTAAAGGGAGAACGGAATAGAAAAATAAGGTACAGGACAATTTTTCACAAAGGAAGATATAAGGGCATGAGGGAATATTTAGCAAAGATAGACTGGAATAACACACTGAAGAATAAGACAGCAACAGAATGCTGGAATATTTTAAAGAGTGAAATTGACTGCGTCGTTGACAAATTTGCTCCCTTGAAAAAACAGGGGAAACGGTCAAAGAAGAAACACTTATCGAAGGAAGCCATTAGAAAAATCAAGTACACGCAAATGATGTGGAAGACATATAGACATACTGGAAGTGTAAAAGACTATAGCATTTATAAAGAAGCACTTAATCAAGCTACAGCTGAAATTAGAAATTCAAAGAGAAGCTACGAACAAAAAATAGCTTTTAATATAAAACATGACAGCAAGAGTTTTTATGTGTATGTTCGAAGTAAACAGAAAGTTCAGGATAAGGTCGGTCCTAAATGAGTACTTTAGTTCAGTGTTTACCAGGGAAGATATTAGTATATTACCAGTACTTGAGACTAAGTTCGAAGGGAGAGAGTTTGACTATTTAGGACAACTAATTGTAACCCCAACAATGGTAGCTATGAAAATAAGAGATATGAAGGATAATAAATCACCTGGAGTGGATGGGATTCCTCCCAAATTACTAATGGAAATTGTAGAACAAATCAGCATACCGCTTGCAACAGTGTTCAATTTGTCATTAGAGGAGGGAATAGTTCCGTTAGAATGGAAAGAAGCAAACATTATACCATTATTTAAAAAAGGTTCGAGAAACAAGTCAGAGAACTACAGACCAGTGAGTTTAACATCGGTGATTTGCAAACTATTAGAAAGACTAATTAAGGATCACCTGGTTGATTTTCTTGTTAAAAATAAATTGATAAACCCATCTCAACATGGGTTTTTAAAAGCGAGGTCATGCTTAACAAATATGTTGTTTTTTGGAAGATGTCACAAAGTGGGTAGATGAGGGATCACCAGTAGATATAATCTACTTAGATTTAAAAAAAGCCTTTGACAAAGTGCCACACCAAAGACTAATACTTAAACTAAAGGCCCATGGCATAGGAAATGGAATGATCAACTGGATAGAAAAATGGCTTATTGATAAAAGACAAAGAGTAGTAGTTGATGGGGAGGTTTCAAACTGGAAATCAGTTTTGAGTGGAGTACCGCAGGGATCAGTACTGTGACCTATTTTATTCTTAATATATATATATATATATATATATATATATCAATGATTTGGAAGATGACATAACAAGCAAGGTGTTGAAGTTTGCGGACGACATAAGTGTTTAGGAAAATTAAAAGTGATGCAGATAGACAGCATTTACAAGATGATCTTAATAAGTTGATAGAATGGTCTGAGAAGTGGCAAATGTTGTTTAATGGGAATGAAGATGCACAATATACAATGGGTGGTACTGTACTAAATACTACCTTAAAGGAAAAGGACTTAGGGTTAACTATTAGTGCTGACATGAAGGTGTGGAATTGCAGCAGCGAAGGGAAACTAAATTCTTGGATTAATTAGGCGAAATATAGTGCACAAAGAAAAAGTACTAATAATACCGCTGTATAAAACAATAGTTAGGCCTCACTTAGAATATTGTATACACGCATGGAGGCCATATCGCAAGAAGGATATTGATATGCTAGAAAGAGTACAAAGGAGAGCAACCAAAATGATACCAAAACTCAGGAATATTAGTTATGAAATGCGTCTAAAAGAATGTGGTTTAACAACACTAGAAACCAGAAGATTGAGAGATCAGATTGAGGTGTTTAAAATATTGAATGGGTATGAAAATATTGACAGAAATATTTTGTTCATAGTCAAAGAAAAGAGAAGGACTAGAGGACATGGAGTTACATTAGCAAAGAAGCAGTGTAGACTAGATATTAGAAAATTTTCATTTTCTCAAAGAACAGTAAACGAATGGAACAGATTATCAGCTGATTGTGTAGGTGCTAGTAGTGTTAATATATTTAAAAATAAAATTGATATATACCTAAGACGGGTGGGGTATACTTAGATACATAGGTTGGACTCTCGATAAGCCAAATAGCTTCCTAGTCCACCTGCCATCTAGAGTTGAATCTCTGGGTGGCAATCTTGTTAAATCTTGTTAAACATGGACAACGTGAGATAAATAGATATGTACCTTTTGGTTTACCATATTGCCCACATACCTTAGGAAAGAAATGAGAAATACATTATGAATATATCAACTGCCACCTTTACCAATTGGAATTGAAGACATTGACATTTGTAACACATGTAATTGGACAAGGTCATAGGCCTCATGCCCGCATTCGATCATGTGGGTCAGACATAGACTTGTGAAGTGTATGGTGTTTGACATGTGTATGTAGTACTATGTACTACCCCTCTTCGGGTATGTAATAATCCAGAATAGCTGCCATAGCTTGCCAACAAACCTGCAGCTGTGGTAGAGCCTTCTTGATGTTTTGTACAGCCATGTATGAGTTCTTCGCACGTTTATTTCCTGCCTTCAGATCAGCCACATACTGACCAAGTGTAGTCTGCCGTATATTGTACTTTGTCCCTTGCTGAAAACACAACTTTGTCATCAACAATTGGGATATTCATGATGTTTGTACATAATTTAATATCTTATATTTACAAGTTTGGCTTCCAGCTATCATGGTAGGACTGTCTTGCAGTGCATGTCATCACGATGAAACAATCGTAATACAGGTTTTAAATTATTAAGATCCTATGTTAATAAACAATCAAAAGGCATGGAAGATCTGTTTAGATTATTAATATAGTTTTGTTAGATGCATAGATTTTCTGGATAGCCTAAGTGACAGCTAGACGCCTCCCCTCCAAAAATGATTGGTATTGTACACAAATAATTTATCTAAAAATATCATTAAATGGTCCCCAGAACTTGCTGAATTTTTAAATAGTAAATGAGGTAAAATCTCACTCTGTAATCATGGCAGTTTGTGTTAGTGCGTACGTAGACCTCGTTCTGTCCGACACACTGACATAAACTGTCCAGTGTCCACTGTTTAGCTGGCCAGTGGTCAACTGCACCCTCAATCACTACTGGAATACCTACAATAGACAAAGTGATACACAATGGAAAGTGAATTTGTCTAGTCTGTTGCGACACCAAGCGACTGTTGATGATGTCTTCACGGATTAATACTGACACGAGATATGTCACCGAGCATGTCATATACTTTTTGCATGGCTTATAGGGGTGTGGCCAGTTCTTACATGAAACTGCAATAATTGAATTTTATATCATTGCAAATATAGAGACTTATAAGTGGCACCTGGTTTTTATATAAGTAACTATCAACTGCTAGCAATACAAACAAGGCTTCGTACAAACAAACAGTTCGGACAGCTAGTCTAGCTGTCTAGGCGGTTCTCCGATTATCACCTATCATGTGCATGTTATGTCTAGGATCTCAAAGTATTTTATGTTTCATCTATTCTAGTTTTAGCGCTGAACTTCTGAAGGAGCAATATTTCCATCTTAGGCTTAGCCTTAGCTGTATACGTCTGAAGTAAAGTGTTTGTTCTTTGATTTTAAGTCATAACTAAGGCAGCAGGAAGTTTAGCTGGTAAAGTTTAGGTTGGTAAATGTAGCTTCTGTTTAAGTTCATCCCCAAACCCACTGCGGTATGTTTTCACTGGGATCTATAATAAAGCATAACCTAAGGCTAAGTCTAGGCTACGTGACGCGGACAACGTACAACGCACTAGTCAGCCCAAGCGACAATGCCATGTGGCCGATGTAGCATGTAAACAAACAAGGTGTCAAGGCGGCAGCTAAGAAGAAATTGGCTAGTAAGTTCCATGTTAACCTATCACTATATGATAGTAGTTGTGGTACCAGGTTTAAGATAATTTTCTTCGAATTCTTCGCGTGACAGATTATAAACCCGTCGAATCTCCACATTTTCGCAGCAAGGTACCGACATGGTAGCGTAAAACGTCACCAACTGTGGGGTTCGTGTTGTGACCCAGCCCTCTTTCGGGGAATTCTGAAACACCACAGTCGCTAATCTGTATGACAGATGGCGCCACTAATGATCTGCGTCTAAACTACAAGGCGCCACTTTTCTTGGTGGGTTTACAGACACAAAACAATTGAAATTCGGATAAGTGGGACTGGTAAGCGAAGCAGTTGACTTAATTAGCAACGTTCCCCCAAATTATGTGATGTAAATTTCCACAACAGAAGACCGTGTGAAATGAACGACGAACATGGTGACCAACTCTACCTATCACGTCATTGTCACTCATACACTGCCTGCAGTCATATATATATATATATATATATATATATATATATATATATATATACATACACACACACACACACACACACACACACACACACACACACACACACACACACACACACACACACACACACACACACACACACACACACACACACACACACACACACACACACACACACACACACAACAGTCATATGCATAGCCCTATCCTAGCTGCTGCGTTCCATTCAGCTCGTGTTTACCGTGAATACCAGTTCACCACCCCGGTACATGACCCAGTTGCATATATTTACCGCGCTTTAATTACGGCTTACGCCGCTTTGTAGAGTTGTTAAATTCCGTGTTCAACACTGATTGACAATTGACACTACTTTGGTCGGGCAAGTTCGTTTACTTTTCGTTGTTCTAGTTCACTCAGCCATGACGATAACTACTATGAATATCTAAGACTAATAACTAAGTCTAAATAAGCTTATGTCTATACATGAACGAGTAGGCAATAGCAAGGGCCTATTCAATATTAAAATTGTATCTGGTTTGTGTAAAAAAAGTAAAGGTAAGTTTTTATATATTATAGCGGTCCTTAGGACTGCTCAAAGCGCTTTTACACTTTACTTCCCCGCAGACCTGTTCAATCAAATACCATCTCAACTTCTCTGGAAGCATCCAGCCACTTGCTACAACTAATGTGCGAACGGCTGCTCATACACATAGTCAACACTGTCTAAAGCCAGGTACTCATTTATACAGCTAAGTGAACTGGAGCAATGTAGAGTGAAACAAAATTGCCCAAGGTTTTAACACCGCAGTACAGGATTCGAACCCGGGTTCTCGTAGTCGAGAGCCCGAAGATCTACCCCTGAACATGCATTGCGCTCTACATACATACAGCCTTCCGTGCAATAATAGCAGTGTGACTAAATGCTTCATAGATAAGTCGAGATAGTTTTCGAAGTAGCCTGACATGTCCAAAAGTTCCACAAATAATGACACTCTCTTGTCTAGCGTTTGCGGAAAACAATTCCTAATTTTAGACGTCTCCGCCAGGTGCTAAACCACACTAAAGAACCTAGCGGAGTTGCAAAGAATCGACTTAATCACGACAACGACGTGATATGGAATCTTGTTTTTAGTTATACTAAATAACTCAACATTTATTCCGTCAATATGGCGTAACCAAAGTAAATTATCGACTTCGCAATATGCAACAACGGCACTCAACTTCTAAAGATCAACAATGACAATGTTTTCGTTTTGCGACAACTATCACGTGATTTCAAGCGCGTGACATCATAAACGTGCAGTGGGCGCGCGAAGACGCTGCGCCAAATGAACACCGGCGAGCAGATGACAACAACGTGTACGATCGTCTTGCATGTCGGCTAGGATTAGTACTTTAATGAAAAGTGTGGAACGCAGAAAAGGTACATGAATATAGACATACCTCATTAAGTTTTCAATTGAAACAAATTTGTTCTGTAATTGTCAGCGAATATATAGCGTGAGGTTGGTCTCGATTTGTTTCCTGCCCCTGACGGCTGAGCCGAGGCTGAGGCCTGACTCGATCGGGGTCAGGGTCTAAGCCTGAAACCGAGTCCCTAAGTGTTCTCTCAATAATTCCATCCAACCTAGATCAATATAAATTTAGTTTTTACTGCCTAACTAGTAACATTCAACTGTCAGACTATGTCCGTGCGGAGTTTCTGAGCTTTCCCAACATGTCTTCATTTTGTAAGACTAAGATTGTTTTGACAGTCGCTCCGCCCACAGGCAAGGTTCTGTTTTTAGTGTTTTCCCCGTCATCGCAAGTTAGGTGTCGTTGCGCAGTACTACAGTATCCCTAGGCCTAGCTGATCGTCTCCGCAAACCGTGGTAGTGACCGGAATCAAACTATTCTATAGCAATTGACTTTGCAAATACCCACCACAGTTTGAAGGAAGACATGGTGCGTATCCCAAGAAAAGCCAATGTAACAAAGTTAAGTTCTTATATATCGCAGTATCCAGTACTGCTCCAAGCACTTTACATTTTACTCCCTGGCAGACATTTAATCAGACGCCATCTCCACTGCTCTGGGAAGCATCCAGCCACGCTGCAATTAACATGTGAAACTTCTCGTACAAATATCCACCATTGTCTATAGCCAGATACTTATCCATACAGCTGAGTTAACTTGAGCCATGTAGAGTGAAAAAACTTGCCCAAGGTTTCACACTGCAGCTCAGGATTCAAACTTGGGTATGCTCTGCTCTGCCTTCATTCACTTTCTCGAGACACACCTTCATGCAAATACCAAATAACAGCCAATGTTTTTCTACAGTCCCTTATGGCCTGGTCGTGAGATAAGCCAGTTTTTCTCATTGTTACAGTAGTAAAGCAATTTAAGAAATGTATTAAACTTGGTGTTGATGCTGAACTGATTCAGTAATACTAATTATTGGCATGAGTTGTGACCATTTACAATTATATTATTACATATATATACACACACACCACTGTGTTACCATCCAACACATTATACATATTCATCCATCAAACAGAGAATTGTATTTGCAAAATTCATGGCTGCTTACTCTCCTGCTTCGTTGAATAAGAGAGCAATGCATTGATTGGACATTTTGTCCTAATAATGCGATTGGACATTTCGCTTACTCCCTTTTGTCATTATAAAATACAATTTCATTGTCACTTGCACCCTTCTGCCTTATCCATTTCTAGCAAATCTAAGAGCTAAACTGTTTTTTTTTGTTATATAGGAAGAAACATGGTCCAAAATGTATGACCTTGATGTTAACTCAATTTTGATAACAATGTCACTTACCCCCTTTTGCCATTGCACAGTAATATTCTTCTTGGTAAACAACATGTAGAACGTGTGTTGTTTATTATTTGCTCTACACGATTGATGAGAAGAGCACTCTAGAGCGAATGTGTATTATCTTTTGTGTTCATGGCTACCAGTTCTATCTGTACTATATCTGGTAAAATTTACTAGAAGTTGTCCCTGCTAAACAGCCCCCCAAATTTGACTCATGTTATTAGCTGCTGAAATAGGAAATTTCCATATATTCAGTGTAACAAGTGTTGGCATTTTATAGGTACAACTATCTGGAAATCTTGCTGGTTTACCCATATTATGTGCCAGCATATGATTTAAATGTCAAATTTCATTTCATAAAATGTACACAAATGATGCTAAGACCTCTTTTGAAAACAAACAAAATGGTGAAGTGAAGCACTTTATTCAACAGTGGTTTCTTCGCGACTAATAACCATCTAATGTTGTCCTGTCACCAACCGTCTTTCATCCACAGATGGGGCACTGCCGCTCACAATAGTCTGTTGCACATTAAATTAACTAGCATTGTTTAGTCCAGTCTTACACAAATCTTTGTCACTCAGTGGATTCGAATGTGTAGTGTTTCTTGCCATCATTGGGGTACGCCTTAGGCATCTGAAAGCAAGAGGGGACAACATATCACCACACTAGGACTTTGAATAATCAAGTATGCCATTACACAGATGTTACATCATTTGCATATTGTGCAGTGGAATGCATAGTTATGATTATGAGTACATTCTAAATATAATGGGATTGCAGCAACTGCATGATACATAACCAGACATTGAACTTAGAATGGGATCATACTTTTGCACCCCTGTATGCCTAATTTAAATTATGTACTGAAATGGTGTGCAATGCTTGACAACAGCATTGGTGCACTGTAATACAATTTTTGAGTGTTATTTTTAGCTCCAACAATTTGAAGAAAAAATTACATTGATGCTTCCGTCATCCACAATGTTTCACGTACACAAACTATGTGTATTAATATTACTTGTTTTAGCAGTTATTGCGATTAAAGGGGCAAGCCACATTTATCTCACCCTGGCAGTTCAGATTTGTCATCAGGCTTTTATTTAAAACAGCTTGAAATCTCCTCAAATACACTCACAGCTGGGTTGAAGATTGTGTACTTGTTCCCGAGCCAATAGAGGAAGAAGAAGCCACTCATCACTGCGATAAACCATAATCTCATCTGATTCCTGCAAAACAAAAAGCCAAGTGGGTAGGATGAGTTAAAGTCCTCAATGCACTTACAGGACAAGGTTACGGTACTCAATATGCAAGCAGACAATGAACATTGCATATTACCTTAGGATGTTGACGTTTTAACTATAAAAAAGATGGGTCACTATTCAAAATCAAATTATATTATATATTATAATTATTTAATATGTCTATTTTATAATGCATAATTATTTTTAATCATTAGTACATTGGCCATGAATACTTTGTGAGTATGCATTCAAGTATACTAGTACCCCACTCCAGCTTTGCAACACTCACATTGGATATCTATATGTCCTGGTAGGATTCCATCTGTCCTCTGTCATTGCATCAGCATCAACATGTACCTGGAAGAAATTATTTGACATGAGTACAAAATTGTATTGACAAATTTACTGACAGTAACTGAATACAAATAAATAGGTCAACATCCAGGATAACTGTCAGGCATTTATGTGTAAGGCAACATTTAAAAGGTATTCCTATGCACTTTCTTGAATGTCACTGCATTGAAATGTTGTAGTAGCTATGAGAATTTGTGATAATGTTTGACAATTTTAACACAAAATGTTGTTCCATTAATGAAACTATATCTTGAAGTGAAGATTATCTGATAGACCTGTAACAAGTACATGCAAGGCAAATGATGTCAGAAATTGTTGCATTAGCAAGACATCTGTTTAATGGCTAAAAGACAGCAAAATTATTCAGGGTAAAGTGTAACAGATGGTCATATGAAGATAGATTTGGTGACAGGGGAGGGAGAATGAGAGGTAGTGGTGGTAGAAACAAGACGATTATCAACTGTCAAGTGATGAGTAGGGAGTCTGATGCCAGCTACATTCCAAACTTCAAAGATGCAGATGGGAGCAACAGTATTTTACAGACATCTGTCTATATATTTGTTTGGGGTAATAGTAAAAAAAACACTCAGACAATTTGGTTACGAATGCATCATTGTCTACTTACTGGCTCTCCAAAGAAGCGTTTATTGTGTGGCGTATCGTATGGCAGGTATGGATCCTTCGCTTCATCAGAAATGCGAGGCAGCTTTGGGTAGTCTCCATAGCCAAAGCCATCATCAGGGTAGGGTTCGTAGTCCTCTACTCTTAGGCCGTACTTCTTAGCAGCAGCTGCCCGCTCTTTCGGTGTGCGTGGGTATGGGCCAGGCTTCCAGTCCTTGTTCCAGTCTGCCAATAAATAATGTGCACATTTGAAAAGAATTGTCCAAGGTTTTAACACCGCAGCACAGGATTAAAACCCGGGTTTTCGTAGTCGAGAGTCCGAAGCTCTACTCCTGAGTCATTGCGATCTACGTAGACACAGCCTTCCGTGCAATAATAGCAGCGTGACTAAATGCTTCATAGATAAGTCGAGGTAGTTTTCGAAGTAGCCTGACATGTCCAAAAGCTCCACAAATAATGTGCACAATTTTTTCTTCTTCAGGCATTTGTGATTTTAATCACTCTAAAAGTCGACAAAGTAACATTGTCTGAATTGCACTGAATTACACATGACTGTGTAATTCATTGCATATCCCTAATACAACTTTACCAAGTATATTTCTCATTTGTGCATATTTCAGAAGCAACATTTGCGCACAATTTATCTGAACATGTAATTAAGTTGGCAACACATATCACAGTGATTATACTGAATAACTGTTAAATGCACATGTATGCATACATTAGACACTTTATAGATTTATGCAGGATTGAACTATATCTTGAAATTGAATTTTTGACCTCACCAGGGACAACCCTCTGCAACACATTAACTTAGTTGACTTGTTGCTCATTTATGTACTTCACACTCTCCACTTAAGCCCAGCGCATACAGCACAAGTTTTTGTTGTCACTTTTGTGTTTGGACAACAAACAACAAATGTTTCCAAAAAGGAATCTGTGGAAATGTACAGTTACTGCCTGGACAAACACATCCCATTGTGCAAAGTGTGTGTAAGTGACAGTACACCACAGCATTGGTATGACTCTAACATTAACAATACAGGGGAAAAAGAAGAAACTGGAGAATGTGTGGAGAACTAAACTGGAAATTCATTGGCAATTATTTGTCACTGCCCACTAAGTGCGCAATGCACTGCTATCTGCATGCAAGATGAATTACTATCAAGATTTCTTAAAAACAAAATTTGTCAATGAACATAGAGCGTGACCCTGAGCTCCGTAAAAAAATGATGACTCAAGGATGTGAACTATTTTTCAGTGAAAAGATTGACATACTCCCATATCTTTATGCAGAGACCTGTCCACCCATCATTTGGATGGGTAAAACCTGTTGTAGGCGGGTAGAGTTATGGGTGGACGGGTAAAAACTGATGAAGCAAAAATAAATAAATAAAGTCTTCCAAAACCAGATATTGTCAGTTATGCCTTTAAAACGAGTGTTAATGGTGTCACATGTGTGTTTGAAGTCCATTTCCGGTCATAAAATGCATTTCAAGTTTCTCAAATTAGGCATAACAGTTAAAATCCACATATCCACCAAAAATTGTGTGACTGGCAAAAGTATGATCTTGCACAAGGCCCTGCATACTCCTCTTGAGTCTGTAGTGCTAAATGATTAAAAACGTTTGACTGACTATCGGTGTGTTTGATCCATATATTAATGTAGAGATCTCAGTGATTTTAGAAAACTATGGACATGGTATGGTACTGGTTGTTCTGTCTGCAAATCAGTTAAGGAATAATACCACTTGTGTTCTGTCTGTAATCATGCAGATAACTTGCTTGGATGAGGTGATCATGCTGAAGCAACTGTAAACCTTTAGCGTGCAACCCTCCACGAAACCACCACTAACACCAGCATCATACTATGGCATGCCTAGGCTATAGCTCGTGTGATATGGCAACTTGTGACACCTGAGGCTGAGCCAGTGAGTAACCTCACACAATTACCGCAGATAAATATGCACGTCGTCGCATTTGGGCATCAACATAGTTATGACGAATAATAACGGCGAAATGGGATTGCGCCTGGATTCTACATTCACAACAATAGTCAACATCGAGACTAAGTGACTGGCCCTCACTCGGTGACAGTCACTGTCAGACTGACGCTCGCTGTCACTGAATCTCCGAGTGGTAAATATCGAGTCAAGTGTACTAAACATTTCTAGTTTGAAACCCACGCAAACGTAACCATGTCTTACTGTTACAACGTTAGTGTTTTTTATATGTAGACGCAATGGACCATTGCTTGCAATGCTATTATTATGTCTAGATTTGAAGAAAAAAGCCGGCGGTTGGCGTTACTTGTCTTATGCAGTTATGGCCCTTGTGACGCAAGGTCACTACTTCCAGGGCATGCTTTAATTAAATGAAATCTACCAGTAATGCTAAATACATATCAGCAATATCCCCGACGTCTGCGACAACTTACAAGCCATGCATCGGACCGACTTTGTCACAATACCAAGCCTTTTTGCCAATAAAGGCACGGCCACCGTCCTCCCCATCTTGGCTAAGGTAGCCATTTTCACCGCCGGAAACGATGAAGAAACCTATAATTCCGCCATCTGGCGGCTTACAATAACGATAATACATACATGTGCTGCCATCTTGCGAATGCAAGTGTTGTTACAATTACATTGTATTATATTTATAATTATTATGCCTAAATACGGATCATTGATATCTTATGTTCTTGTGCTCTTTTTTTGTTACACAACGAATTCACGGTTTGAGGCAATAGGCGTCTTTACGCGATTTGAACTTCGTGGGTCTCTCAAAAATGTCTCTAAATTCCAGTTTGTTTGCGCTTCAAAAGATTGGTATGGAACACATGGTATGGAATAATTTGTTCAGATTTTTGTATACGGCATGTACAGTCACTACTATTGGCTGTAGCGCCTATACCCAGGTATTGTTACATATGCTTATTATTGTATTCATCGGCTGCTCTTCGTTTTCGAGGATGACTTCCATTGTCCAGTGCGTGCGTGCGTGCGTGCGTGCGTGCGTGCGTGCGTGCGTGCGTGCATGCGTGTGTGTGCGTACTAATGTGTTCATTTATTTTATTTCGTTTCACGAACGCAGATGCTGGCGTGCGTTTGTGAAACGAAACGTGCGTGTCCACATTGTGCGTACATGGACACACGCGCGCGCGCACACATTATAAGTTAATTATATTATATAACAAAAAATAAGCAATATACTTTTTCACCACCATATCTATGGCTATATGACAAATAGCAAAACCGTAAGATCATCATCAATATAGTGGGTGGAGATACATGTGCCAAAGCGTATCCATCAGTTGTGAAATTGAAATCGTCTGCCTAGCCTAGATTTTAAGATGTCCACCGTGGCTGCAGATACACGTGTTTCGGTTAGTCTATTTCCCCCCTTTACCGTTCTGTTAAAAGAAGGTTTTAGCATAAACTTGAGTCCTAGCTGGTACATGAGTAACACTGTTCACGGTGACCACGAGTGCAGTAGGTGAAGGGCGGGTAAAGTGGTACCTCGGCCAAAGTGGGCCCCCTATGTCCATGCATCATTCCTGGTATACAATGTAGTTAAAACAACGGTAGTAGTATCTACAGACACTCCAGGGGACATCACTCAACGTCGTATTTGTTTCTTTGGCACGAATGCAAAACGGTGAGGAGCAAATTTGTGTTTTAGGTACTTTTCTTAAAATAATTGATGTGGCTTACAAACAACCACCTTTTCATAAATTGCCAAGGTACATGTATAACTGTAAATGTGGTCCATGCAGCAATAGGCCACGATTAGTTGAATGAGCAATTTCGACTTGAAATGAATGAATGCATTAATCCCCAAATGGCTTCCAACCAATAACCTATGGTGGCGGCCAAAGTGGGCCCCGTGGGGCTACAGTGCGACAAGCTACAGAGGGGCGTCCTGGGTAATTACAGGCAGCACTTACAAGAATGTCGTCGAGGCCACGGCCTAGGTAACATGCCTACAACCAACCGGTTCAAAGATGAGAGGGCACACAACAGCTTAGCACATGTCAACAAAGATATAGAAGGAAAACATTGACACTGTGTTTTGTGGTTTTTTTCGGATTTGTATTCCAACAGCAGAAATGCGATAGTTGGATGTATTGTGGGGAGTGTGGCCGATGGACACACCATGCATGTGCCGTGCGTGACGGGTTTATGTGCGAGATTTGCGCCAACGATTAAGTGGCATCGCATAGCGTTGTGAGGGGACCCACTTTGGCCTCCACAGTTTACAAACTGAAAAAATGGGTGTCTTTTTAAAACTTGTCTAACATATTATATTTATTAAGATAGAGTAACTAAACTGAGCATGTACTTAGTCAATAATTATACATAGCTAGGTAGTGTAGCAATGTTTTTTTTTATACAAATGAAGGTCGATCGGCGTTTAAGGCGCCCACTTTACCCGTCCTTCCCCTACTTGAGTTTAATGAACTGTAGGTGATTCGACAAATGAAGTACTGTTTCTCCACTTCTGTATTTATATAATAACGCTAGGCGGCTGACTTCTCTGCGGTGTTCTAGGGACTCCCACTTGAGAGTTTTCATAAGTAATCTTACGCTGCTTTCCAAACTGTTACTGCTCGTCGTTGTATTTGCGTTGTCACATTGTTTCATAATGTTCGTTATATATATATATATATATATATATTATATATATATACTATATCTGCTATACTTGAACAGTGCCAACCAGGAATAGCAAGCCACTTACCCACCAGCATATATATATATATATATATATATATATATATATATATATATATATATATATATATATACACATATATATATATATATATATATATATATATATATATATATATATATATATACATTTGCTAAGCATTGATCCCAAGAGTGCTTGCATATTCAAGGTTAGGGCGAACTAGTGTAAAGTAATAGCAGATATAGTGTAGTTGGGATATGTGAATGTACCATCTAATGTCATCAGAAAATCCACACATCGGTATGGCGATGTACACGTGCCATGTTGTCTCCACTGATGTTATGCTGAGTCCGATATATTTCTCTTATTAGAAATATGCATCACCAGGCATTTTTAAATATTAAAATACGTCTGCCAAGTAGCAGACCAGTCTACCAGCCTACCAGCCTCTCCAGATCAGAATGGAGGGCTTCTGCATCAATAGATGCAGTAAATAAATTAAATGTGAACTTAACTGAAATAAATTATATGCTATTTAGAAGTCGTGTGCTAAAAACAAAGAAGTCAATATAAAATGTAAAATGTTAATATCGAAAGAGTAACGGTCACAAACTTTTTGGGTGTGTTCATTGATGAACTTCTAAATTGGAAAGCTCATATGAAATGTGCACAATCAAAGCTTTCAAAAAGTACCGCTATAATGCATAGATGCAGTCATCTACTTAACAGAAATGGTAAATGTATTTTATATAGTTATCTCTTGTTGCCTTATTTAAATTATATTGTGGAGATATGGAGAAACACCCAACAAATACTAACAATATCGTTTTACTGCAGAAAAGAGTAACCCGAAATGTATTTGGTGCAAGACGATAAGATCACACAAACAAGTTTTTTCCAATAACTACATGTATTCAAATTTCCATATATCATAAAACTAAAAAACGTTATTATTTAAGTACAGAGCATGCGGGCATGCGGGCATGCGGGCATGTGGGCATGCGGGCATGCGGGCAGGCGGACAGACGGACAGACGGACAGACGGACAGATAGATAAATAATTTAGATAGGTAAATAGCTTATTACAGCAAACAATCGTCGACAAAAAGTCGGATTTTAGAGGTGACATCTTCTCCTATATCATTGACATATTATAACGGAAACAATAAGTGGAGTATGTGTAGTGCCTTATGATATCCCAGACTCAACTGTCCCTTCTCATTCGCCATCTACTACTACTTTCTGTTTTCTGTATGAACAATAGGAGGGAGAACGTAAACGGAAGCGGCTTATCATAGTCATTCACTGTAGGAAACATACCGACCCCCACGGCCTACACTATAACGAATTTAAAATGATGAAGGTCTAAATTAATTTCTAACATTTTCATCAAGGACGTGAAGCTGTACGCCACATTCAAACTGCGACATGTTGGCAACGAACGTGGCCGTGACGTCATAGACGGAATGCACCACTGTGACGTAAAACGAAGACTTCGATGACGCGACATAATTGGCCATTTTGTTATGTTGTGTCTGTAACGTCGCTATGTGGCATTCTGTTTTGCAAATCTTGCCGAGAGCCACGTGTTCCAATGCATTCAGTATTTATAGACTAGACAGATGTTGTCCTTCCATAATGCATTTCCATTTTGTTTGTTTAGATGCTTCCTTTAACGTCACGTGTCTTCATCTGCTCTATCGGAATATTGACAAAGGTAGTTGCGAGAATTTGTCCGAGTACCTGATGGACGCGTTCCTTCTAAGTCACTGCACTGTCTTCCTCGTTTGCGATGTTATGCGGGTTTCAGGGAAGGTTCTGATTGTGCAGTCTTCTATTACAGGTAAGTTCTTATGTAACGCAATATCCAACTATCATGATTGCTACATGAATGCTACATTACTCCATCGCAGACCTGTTCGATCGAACACCGTCCCGGCTTCTCGTTCACATCATATTCATAATAAGAACAACACAATCTCGTATGGAATCTGCAATAGCAGCACTATCCAGAATGCAGCAATTTGTCAAGTGTGATGCTTTATGATACTAACACATTTAAAATGTCAGAAAGTTTTATTATTTCTATATACCTATTTCTGTAGACCCCCTTACATGATTTAGTTGTAAGCCATTGTAGTGACCACACGTTTGCAAAAACGCACACTCACACACATGCACGCACAGTATACGAAAGAAAATATAACACATTTTCATGTTGATAGTTTATTAAGATTGTGCGCGCAGACATATGGTGCGACCAACTATACTGCTAGAACCATGCTTCTGCACAGAGACTAGCTGTTGTGTATAATTTTGTTTAAATATAAATATCAGTCACTGAGTTGATAATGTTCTAAAGGACCCTATTTATGTGGGGACTGCCCTAAACGCGCGCACACCATGAACGACACATTCTGATTTGTACGGTGCACGTCCAGTATTCAACGAGGCCCTACTGTCTAGTTATACACACATTCACAATATCGTGATGTCATAATTATAGCAATTATAGTAATCCAGCTAATAACAGCTTAAACCGTGTTGCCCATGTAAAGCGACAAATGATGTCTCGTCACGTCTTCACTCCATTTTGCGGCAGCAGCAGTAACGTTGGAGGCGAGGCTAGGACGGCCCTGGGCGATAAATGGGCAATAGGGGCGAGTAGGACTAGTCGGATTGACCAACCAAACCGCCGACAACGTTAGTTGTAGTACAACACGGATCTTTTATACGAATCTCTTCCGCCAAAGAAAATGTTCCGTTATTGTAATACTATATAGTCTTTGTCACCGAGAAAGAAACTACGTTGTTGTATAAACAATGACGCAATGTTGCCATGGAGTTCTTCGTGCAATTTTGTTATCTTCACTTGTCAAAGAGCTTCACGTTGGAACTGTCCGCAGTCAAGATCTAGGTGCCAGTTTTTAGTGTCGAGTTATGTCATTTGAGTAAACGCCCACATCAAATTGTCGGTATCGGCCAACTAGACAACAGGTCATCACTCATGTAAACCTGCCTCAATATCTCTGCATTCTCTTCTGTCAGTTGAAGGGAGAATCCTTCCGGCGCAGCAGATCGACTTTCTGGTGTCAAGGAGTTGAGCGCCGCAACATTCGTCATAGAGAGTCGCCTTCATCCACAGCACTCTGTTGCAGCACGCCCACAGCTCCGGCTCATACGTCGCCTGGTCACATCCTGACAACACAATCAATACGTCACCAACGCATGACAGCCCACAGCTCCGGCTCATACGTCGCCTGGTCACATCCTGACAACACAATCAATACGTCACCAACGCATGACAGCCCACAGCTCCGGCTCATACGTCGCCTGGTCACATCCTGACAACACAACCAATACGTCACCAACGCATGACAGCCCACAGCTCCGGCTCATACGTCGCCTGGTCACATCCTGACAACACAACCAATACGTCACCAACGCATGACAGCCTACAGCTCCGGCTCATACGTCGCCTGGTCACATCCTGACAACCCAATCAATACGTCACCAACGCATGACAGCCCACAGCTCCGGCTCATACGTCGCCTGGTCACATCCTGACAACACAACAATACGTCACCAACGCATGACAGCCCACAGCTCCGGCTCATACGTCGCCTGGTCACATCCTGACAACACAACCAATACGTCACCAACGCATGACAGCCACAGCTCCGGTCATACGTCGCCTGGTCACATCCTGACAACCCAATCAATACGTCACCAACGCATGACAGCCCACAGCTCCGGCTCATACGTCGCCTGGTCACATCCTGACAACACAACCAATACGTCACCAACGCATGACAGCCCACAGCTCCGGCTCATACGTCGCCTGGTCACATCCTGACAACACAATCAATACGTCACCAACGCATGACAGTCCACACCATCGGATCATAGCTCTCTTCCTCACATCCTGACAACAGAATCAATACGTCACCAACGCATGACAGTCCACACCATCGGATCATAGCTCTCTTCCTCACATCCTGACAACAGAATCAATACGTCACCAACGCATGACAGCCTACAGCTCCGGCTCATACGTCGCCTGGTCACATCCTGACAACCCAATCAATACGTCACCAACGCATGACAGCCCACAGCTCCGGCTCATACGTCGCCTGGTCACATCCTGACAACACAACCAATACGTCACCAACGCATGACAGCCCACAGCTCCGGCTCATACGTCGCCTGGTCACATCCTGACAACACAATCAATACGTCACCAACGCATGACAGTCCACACCATCGGATCATAGCTCTCTTCCTCACATCCTGACAACAGAATCAATACGTCACCAACGCATGACAGTCCACACCATCGGGTCATAGCTCTCTTCCTCACATCCTGACAACACAATCAATACGTCACCAACGCATGACAGTCCACACCATCGGGTCATAGCTCTCTTCCTCACATCCTGACAACACAATCAATATGTCACCCATGCATGACAGTCCACACCATCGGATCATAGCTCTCTTCCTCACATCCTGACAACACAATCAATACGTCACCAACGCATGACAGTCCACACCATCGGGTCATAGCTCTCTTCCTCACATCCTGACAACACAATCAATACGTCACCAACGCATGACAGTCCACACCATCGGGTCATAGCTCTCTTCCTCACATCCTGACAACACAATCAATACGTCACCAACGCATGACAGTCCACACCATCGGGTCATAGCTCTCCTCCTCACATCCTGACAACACAATCAATACGTCACCAACGCATGACAGTCCACACCATCGGGTCATAGCTCTCCTCCTCACATCCTGACAACACAATCAATATGTCACCCATGCATGACAGTCCACACCATCGGATCATAGCTCTCTTCCTCACATCCTGACAACACAATCAATACGTCACCAACGCATGACAGTCCACACCATCGGGTCATAGCTCTCTTCCTCACATCCTGACAACACAATCAATACGTCACCAACGCATGACAGTCCACACCATCGGGTCATAGCTCTCTTCCTCACATCCTGACAACACAATCAATACGTCACCAACGCATGACAGTCCACACCATCGGGTCATAGCTCTCTTCCTCACATCCTGACAACACAATCAATACGTCACCAACGCATGACAGTCCACACCATCGGGTCATAGCTCTCTTCCTCACATCCTGACAACACAATCAATACGTCACCCATGCATGACAGTCCACACCATCGGATCATAGCTCTCTTCCTCACATCCTGACAACACAATCAATACGTCACCAACGCATGACAGTCCACACCATCGGGTCATAGCTCTCTTCCTCACATCCTGACAACACAATCAATACGTCACCAACGCATGACAGTCCACACCATCGGGTCATAGCTCTCTTCCTCACATCCTGACAACACAATCAATATGTCACCCATGCATGACAGTCCACACCATCGGATCATAGCTCTCCTCCTCACATCCTGACAACACAATCAATACGTCACCAACGCATGACAGTCCACACCATCGGGTCATAGCTCTCTTCCTCACATCCTGACAACACAATCAATATGTCACCAACTGCATGACAGTCCACACCATCGGGTCATAGCTCTCTTCCTCACATCCTGACAACACAATCAATACGTCACCAACGCATGACAGTCCACACCATCGGGTCATAGCTCTCTTCCTCACATCCTGACAACAGAATCAATACGTCACCAACGCATGACAGTCCACACCATCGGATCATAGCTCTCTTCCTCACATCCTGACAACACAATCAATATGTCACCAACGCATGACAGTCCACACCATCGGGTCATAGCTCTCTTCCTCACATCCTGACAACACAATCAATATGTCACCCATGCATGACAGTCCACACCATCGGATCATAGCTCTCTTCCTCACATCCTGACAACACAATCAATACGTCACCAACGCATGACAGTCCACACCATCGGGTCATAGCTCTCTTCCTCACACCCTGACAACACAATCAATACGTCACCAATGCATGACAGCCCACAGCTCCGGGTCATAAGTCGCCTTGGTCACATCCTGACAACCCAATCAATACGTCACCAACGCATGACAGTCCACACCATCGGATCATAGCTCTCTTCCTCACATCCTGACAACACAATCAATACGTCACCAACACATGACAGTCCACACCATTGGGTCATAGCTCTCTTCCTCACATCCTGACAACACAATCAATACGTCACCAACGCATGACAGTCCACACCATCGGGTCATAGCTCTCTTCACATCCTGACAACAGAATCAATACGTCACCAACTCATGACAGTCCACACCATCGGGTCATAGCTCTCTTCCTCACATCCTGACAACACAATCAATACGTCACCAACTCATGACAGTCCACACCATTGGGTCATAGCTCTCTTCCTCACATCCTGACAACACAATCAATACGTCACCAACGCATGACAGTCCACACCATTGGGTCATAGCTCTCCTCCTCACATCCTGACAACAGAATCAATACGTCACCAACGCATGACAGTCCACACCATTGGGTCATAGCTCTCCTCCTCACATCCTGACAACAGAATCAATACGTCACCAACACATGACAGTCCACACCATCGGGTCATAACTGTGCTTGTCACGACATGATAACACAGACACTACTACTACATAACTATAACAGTCCACATTCTTAATGGTAATAATACATCTTGATCAGATGACACGACAGTTACAATAGTAAGGTGTGGTAGTTTGTACCCCAAAAAACACAATGTTACGTACATGCTATTTATCATTGGATTTGCAAAGAACAAGAATAAGATGTTTATTTATGACCCCAAAATAAGTACATGAATTCAATAATCATAAGGTAAAACATAAACAAAACGTCATACATCAGTAATTTAAAACAGTGAAATGGGGGTCAGTGACTCCTGTTAAGACTGAAAAGTCGCTATCACAGGAGCCACTAGTAGTAATCATTTTAGTTAACCTTTCAATATAGTAATTTTTACTTAAATAGTAATTATTTTCATCAATACGATTTGTTTTCTGTTTATTCTATCTCTAATGCATGTGTACATGTTTCTCTGTAGTATAAGTAAGTAGAAATAATTACGTAACAATAAAAAAATACATATAACAATTCACTGCATCTATCCATATATGTGCATATTAAAATTCTAATGATTTTGTGTATTAAATTGACATGTGTAACAATCAGATATTGTACATACGTTTTGATATTTTTGTAAGAGATACATTTTTAAGTAATACGCAAACCCACGTAAACTGTGAGCCTTGTAACAAAGGGACGGTAGCCGTGGGTTGGGATACCAGACTCCCGACCGAAGGTACTGGGATTCTAAGTCTCATGCGTATCTCCAACAAAGGACACACGACGCGGAAACATGTATACTTACCAGCCACGAAAATAACAAACAAAGATGGAAAGAAGTTGGTTAACACAACGTCAAGGAACAGAAAATAATCTGGGCAAGAGAAAAGACAAAGGTCACAGTAGGTAGGGCACGTCAGTATAATGGACATCACGTATCACCACCACCTGGAAAACCTATGAAGGGAAACGATCTGTAGGGAGACTGGCGAGGCGATGGAGAAGTGAAACAGGTGAGTACTGGACGGGCACCATCTGGCAGAGGATAATACAAAACAGGCAGATGTGGAAATGGTACGCTGAGGCTTTCGCCCAAACACGGGATAATGATGATGCAACAAGATGGGTGCAGATAGACTTACGATTCTGGAACATCTATTTTGAAAACGGGCGATTGGCTTAACCGCGTTTCTTGTAATATAATAACAATCCAATGAAATAGAGTATACAACTATTTTTTACATGGACTACATGGAAGACGGGAGGTAATTGCAAACGCGCATACCTCTGGGAAAACAGGAGGGAATGGCGAGTGTATGGACTTCTGGACGTGAGGGAATGGCGAGCATTTGCAAGAAACACAGTACACATTTAGCGTATAATTTATCGTAACTCAGTGCCTGCTCAACCTCCACCAGCTCACTAAAACTATGAGCCGAACCGCTCATTGACTTTTACACGAAAGCGAGATGAAAAGCCAAGAATTATAGTCTAAAGTATGTAGCTATTATATCTGATATATACAGCGCCTTGGTATTGACACCGACTGCTTAGAAGAAGGAAAAAGACGAATATCTGAGGATGCCGATATCGACGTGGACACTATATATGCCTCCTTGGATTACGGGAATGGGGCCATGAAAGCAAATGGAGGTGACATCTGCACTCAATCTTGGACACACTAATTGTAATACGAGATGTTCTGTAAGTATTGTCTCTACCTGTTGTGAATAAGAAGCAGCGAGCAGCGGGGCAGAAACCAGCCAGGACCAGCGTGACAAGTACGACAACGATCACACACAGCCTCCTGGAACATAATGTACAAAAACGATAGCAACACTTATTCTTGAAACACGTATGGAATATTCTAATTTACTGCATTTCGGCAACTTCAAGTTGTCATCTACAGCAACAGGTAGCTATAACTTTTATTGTCTGATTTAGTTTTTCAACTCGCCATTAAATGTACAGCGGGCGGACATTCCATGTCATCTGGATAGCGGAAGAATAAATAATTCTCAATGTTTTCAGCTCATGTTTAATGAATGATTATGAAGAATTCGCACGAAGTATATCTAACAGTACAGTCAGTTAGATTCACTGCGTGTCAAAAAGAAATGACTACTTTCACTCGATTCTCAACTTCATGAACATGTTTACACAAACGATAACAGTTTAAAGATCTATTAATTTAATTCAATGTGGGGAGCGGTGGTCGCGCGGTAGAGCGCCGGACTGTCAATCGTGGGGACGGTGGTTCAATCCCACCTACCGCCGTTTCGAAACTTAGGCAATTTCTTCACCCCACATTTGCCTGTGTCTCGGAAGAAACACTAAAAGCCGGTGGTCCCTTCTGTCTGGTGTCTATGCCAGGGGAAGTAAAAGATCCCACACAGGGGGTAAAATGTGTATCCTGTAGTGGACTCACAAATTCTAGAGTAGAACAACTCCTGCGTTTGCCCAAGTTTGGGCTGTTTGGAGGTAATCACCTAAGACCAACGAACTAAATACTTCTTATTTCTCTACGTTAAGGATGCTAGGTTTTCCTCTATAAATTGCCAGTTGTTTGTCTGGTTACATCTACTTTGATATACTTGATTCGAGTGGATGATAATTCTACGACATATGCCTATGTACTAGCATAACAATTATCCTCTCACGTTACGGCGTATTATTGAGTGCATATTGTAAACAAGTCGAGTGTCTTCATCGTACATTGTCATACATACAAAGAAACCATAGTAGTATTCCCACAGTGCAGCCATAACAACCACCCGCTGTCGCTGGCACAGCTGCATAGATCTACTTACATGTCTTGCTTGAAGATGAACGTGCTTTGGGTACCGATGCAGCTAATTTATACCCTGTTCGCTTCTAAGCACCGATTTTAAGGGACACTGATGACGTGACTCAGTCGTCTATGGCAAACGCCTCACGTATACACCAGTATACACTTTAAAAGGGCACGTAATGACGACTAAAGTACCACTCGAACCTTTAGCTATGAGGCGCCACGATTTACCGCTTGAGAACACATGCCGTATTTACTTAACATGACCTTCAAATCTCATTGTCGCTCAACAAATAAACATATACCCTTTGTTGAAACACAGTGAAAGCTTTCAGTGTGTAAATGACTTCCAGATTCAAATATTTAATTATTTCACGATCTGTTGTCACTATTTAGTCTGGTCGGTATCGACCTTTTGAGGAAAGACTACTTACTGGCCGCTTAGTTTTTAGATAGAATACTGTTACACCCCCGTGGATCATGTGAGTTTAAACGTCTTCCCTAATTCCGCATATGTCACTAGACCCTGGATATGCCACCTGTTACGGCTAAATGTGTGTAGCGCAATGCACTTATTACAGGTCACATTAATGTAACTGTAATGTAGGCTAAGCAGCATCAGTTTTGTCTGACATCAAACGACTAATTCTGTCAGCCTGTGTTCCGCAAATAACCCTATGCATCAGGACGTCACGGAAATGAAATTTCCTCGTCGGTAAAGGAACATGCATCTCTGTTTAATTTAAATTTTTCTAGCTCAGTTTCCGAACAACATTGATTTAGACATACGTACTCATATGTTTTAGTTGTACGTATGTTGTCAGCACTACAGAACAGAGTTTGCACTTTCGATTTTTAGTGTATTATTATTATTAACGTACAAAATCCTTAAAAATTCCCCCAAATCCGCCCAGATCCTACATACCATTCCATTGTCACACACAATTTTTTTCTAAAACGTTGTACTATCTTAAGTACGTGACTTTGTATTGACTATGGGCGCTGTCATTGTTGCCCAACTCACGAAGAATTCACGAGAAGTAAGGCGATAGAACACGTGATTATAACGTAGACTGATCACTACTCTCAGCTATGCAGTGCGGTGCGGTGTGCGGTGTGCGGTGTGCGGTGCGCGGTGCGCGGTGCGCGGTGCGCGGTGCGCGGTGCGCGGTGCGCGGTGCGCGGTGCGCGGTGCGCGGTGCGCGGTGCGCGGTGCGCGGTGCGCGGTGCGCGGTGCGCGGTGCGCGGTGCGCGGTGCGCGGTGCGCGGTGCGCGGTGCGCGGTGCGCGGTGCATAATGAGTAATAAGAGAGCATCGACGTGGTTGAAGCTGCTTATCTACTATTAGCAAAACGCATGAGTTTCAGGCATAAGGATGCAAATACAAAGCAGAAGCTAGATGCTGAGAAACGAAATAGATTCTTCCAGATTCCAATGCGAAAACAATTCCAGTGAAGCGCGAGTTGGCAACGAAACAGCTGCGCAACATTGGTACAGACCACACGATGGACAAATTCAACTGCAACCGAATGATGACAAATTTACCGTGCACTGCATGTTTAAAAACCGATTTGGAGCATTGAATTCACTCACTGAACTACGACGAGTATTGAAAGAAGATGTCCCCACTGAATTTGCCCACCGAAAGAAACCCCAGGCCAGGGGCCGGGTATTGAGCGATCTTAATTTTTTTTTACCTAACCGTGAAAACGATCTGTTACATCCGCCAAACTTACCCTCACATACACACACGCGCTTATATATATATATATATATATATATATATATATATATATATATATATATATATGACACACGTCACCCCCAGGCCGAATTTCTGGAAAACGCACATACTGCATGCATGTTTATTTAAAATTTGCGAATAACAATCATTTGAATACTTGATGCATTACTAACGGGAACTGTGTGTGTGTGTGTGTGTGCGTGCGTGCGTGCGTGCGTGCGTGCGTGCGTGCGTGCGCGCGCGTGCGTGCGTCACACGTGGCTATCTGCTAAAGAGTCAGTCGTATATTCTTGTGACATGTTGTCGTGAATTGAAACAAGCAACGGAATTGTGTCGAATCGTCGTCGACATCTCTCCTGATCGGGATCGTGCAGTAAGGCACTGCGCATGCGCCGCCAGAATGTGTCATGCGCACTCTCGTCTCCGTCTTCCACGCCGTCCCACGTGATCAGAATCAGGCAGCAGGAGTTGTCTCAGACGACGGGGAACGGAGGTAGGTTGGATGTCGTCGAATAAGACAAAGATGTACTTGGTCAGCGGCTTGCTGCTGTCGAGCGCCGTCGCCAGGTAGTTCATGCAGTCGCTGTCTTCAATGAACTCTCTCGTCAAACAAACGACCACCACCCACTGCTCTGGAAACCGCGAACGAAGTTGTGCATTTTCGAGGCTCCGCCGAGGTCGTCGCGATCGCCAACGTAGAGACGCAAGCCCCACTCGTCCTCGGCTCGAGGCAGCAGACGCGTGCACACCCATCGGGAGATTCTCTCCATGCCGGCCATTTGGTCACAATAATTTAAAGCATGCAGGAAATACGTCACCACAGCGCCGTTTGTTGATGTTTCACCATCTCGCGGGCAGCATAATACCACGTGATACTTGATGTACCACCGGTGATAGCGTACTAGTAAAACAACAATCGCTATGAATATAACAACGGCTACAGTTGGTAAAACGACAGGCAAGAGAGATTCGTGACATCCGGCCTCCAAGTGGTCCACGTCTATCTCTGTCATCCGCACGTTGTCACGGTCTCCATGCGAACACGTCAACTGGTCCTTGTCCGTCAGTCGTACATCTGTCACACGCCTCCAGCGCATTCACACGCCTCCAGTTACATTCGAACATCTCTCGTTGCACGTTGATTTCGAGCGGCCTCGAAAGGCTTAGACGATCCAAATCCTTCATAAATATTTCACTCAAAGAAACCAGTCGGTTTCCACTCAGATCGATATATTCCAATGCCAGGAAGTGACGCAGGTTGATGTCGATCTGAGTTAGTTCGTTGTCCGCCAGATGTAATCGTTTCAGTCGCGTGGATTCCACAAACGTTTCTCTACTGATCCGGCTAATTTTGTTATTCGACAGATCCAACACCTCCAGCACGTGCAGGAACGAAAACATGTTGCGTAAATCTGACCCAATGGCATTGTGGGATAGATTTAGGAAGCGCAAGTTCGTAAACGTACGAAAAAAATCGGGTGACGTCGTTTCAATTGCGCCATAGCTGAAATCAGCAATCTCTAGATGACTAACTCCGAATAGTCGGAGTTCTTTAGCGAGCACCTTCGCTAATGTATTTCTCGCTGCGTTTAGGTAGCGCACGTGGATACTGCTCATGCACAGACCCGAGGAGATCAGTTTGATCGGCGACGCCAATCGAATGTTTTCCACGTGTATGATGTCCCACGAAGGCGGGACAACTTCTATGTTTGACCTGGTTTCGCTGCACGTGTTCGTGTCCTCGTTGACTTTGGTTCTCGGTGTCAGTGGTATTGGCGGCTCCGCTGGGAAGTAGCCACCGACGTCCGGCGGGGACGTGTCCTTCCGGCAGTAGGCGTCAGTATACGGGTCGTAATACCACGTACGATGAGAAAAGCTGATTGTTCGAACATTCGGGAAAATGGCGGTGAAGTGGGATCTGGCGGCGTCACCGATTTGATCGAGTTGTATTCCAATTTTAGTTCACGAAGCTGCGTCAGGCAGCCGGCGTGGTTGAAGACGACGTACGAAATCCTCGCAGACTTCAGGCTGAGTCGCTGGACGCGGCGCCAGAAAGGCAAGCAGAAGTCAGCCTCGTTAAATAACTGTGGGGCATTGCCCGCGAGTGCCCCGTCTAGCACAACAGTGTCGATGCTAGTGTTGGTCGTCGCCGCTAGGGCCGCCACCGTCGGCCGGTAATGCAGGTAGCGATTACAGGCGAGGATAATGGAGTGATCTGCAGGAAGGTTCGAAAACGCGCCTTTCCGCACCTCTTTGATGTTATACATATTGCGAATAGCCAGCGTCGTGATCTTTGAGTCCCGTATCTTGTCAAACATGGCGACGGTGATCTTCGTGAGTTTCACTGACTCTTTATAGAGATCAAGCACCTCCAGTCGAGGCAGACGAGCGTATTCGGTCGGGATGGTGGCGGCCCCTACGGCGCCCAGAGACAACACTCGCACCTCTGGCGTGTGTGCAACGAATTTTGTAGGATATGACGTCAGCGGAAGTCCACTCATTGTGAGTATGCGCAGTGAGTGCAGTCCGGTGAAGACGCCAGACGGAAATGACGCGATGCTATTTCCGCTCAGGTCGAGTTGTTCGAGGCGCAGTAACAAACGGAAACAACCATTATGAAGAGATTTTATTCCATTGTTTGATAAAATCAGAACACGTAGATTTTGTGTGTTTAAAAAGTAATCTTGAAAGATGCACGATATGTTGTTTCCAGCAAGATCTAAATCCGTGACGTCACTTGTCAAATCTTTCGGTATTCCAGTTTTTTCTCGCGACCTGCAGTCCAATTTTAATTTCGGATTATCACCGGAAGTGAGCCATTTTTCATAGCCGACAAATAAGGATTCGCCAGAACCACGTGACATTTCGCATCCGGATCTCATCGCGAGAGATGGCCAGAGAGTTATAATCAATGCAATGCCTATCTTACGTTCGCAAACTTTTCCAGATGATAAATACCTACAAGATAAAAGTTGATTTAGTTACGTTTTACCTCCTCAATCAGGATCATTAGACAATATTTACTGATTTAAACGACATGTTTGCATAAAAGTACGCTGTCAAAACGAAAGGACTAACATACGAACTAAACGAAACCGACAGAAGATCTTCAAACGTTCGACTGATAAGCGTTAGCATCTACTACGTTCATTACGATTATCAGTTCATAGACACTGCGGAAACATTGAGTAATCCAAAACAAACCAAAAAAATAACTTTTCCCGATTTCCCTGTATTCGCAAATGATATTAGTTATGACGTTTGCTATTTGAAGCAATTATTCGCGCTTACGTAAAACCCGCCACACAACGCCCGACTAGCTACGCTGCGCTGCGACAGCCCAGCGGTGAACTTGTTTATAAGACGGTTTCAAGCACTGATCTACACCGTGTCACGTGTTGACCGATCGAATCGGTTCATCTAGGCTATACGGAAAGTACCCTGGGTAAATATGTGTTTATCTACACAGAGCGATATTCATATTAATCCAACATTAACAAGAACAACTGTGACGTCTGCAGTCAAAGTGAGTTCGATATGGCACAAGGAAGGAACAATTACATTACATAAACTCACAGTTTAACCACTATGCAAACATACGTGTTTTTTGCAATACATTCCTCTGTTTCCATAGACTCAATTACCCAGGCGCCGTGATATGGCAGCTGTTTTGAGCTTGGGAACATTTAAATTAAGCTCTGCGGTGATTTCACAGTCTAGTCGGTAGGTGGCGTGACTATTTCACCATTGCCAAATGAAAGTGCGCCGATATAACTTCGGTATTTTTCAAGCTGTCTTAACTTGGGATTAACGGGAAGTATTCATTTTGGGTCACTTCCCCAATTTTCACTGATGTCTATTTTTGATAACATTTATAAGTACCTCCAATACCATCAACGACATTGACATTGTTACTGTTGACATTTGTTCCAATTCAAATTGAAAAAAAAGGTTCTGAAGTATTATCTCAATTAGTGTTAAACACTTACATTTTCTATATTCCCGTGGAGTACCTGCTGATATCTCGACGAGTACTTGGTGTAGACTGACTCCTGCTATCTAGGCGAGAACTTGGTGTAGACTGACTCCTGCTATCTGGGCGAGTACTTGGTGTGGACTGACTCCTGCTATCTGGGCGAGTACTTGGTGTAGACTGACTCCTGCTGTTTCGGCGAGTACTTGGTGTAGACTGACTCCTGCTATCTAGGCGAGTACTTGGTGTAGACTGACTCCTGCTATCTAGGCGAGTACTTGGTGTAGACTGACTCCTGCTATCCCGGCGAGTACTTGGTGTAGAATGACTCCTGCTATCTAGGCGAGTACTTGGTGTAGACTTACTCCTGCTATCCCGGCGAGTACTTGGTGTAGAATGACTCCTGCTATCTAGGCGAGTACTTGGTGTAGACTGACTCCTGTTATCCCGGCGAGTACTTGGTGTAGACTGACTCCTGCTATATGGGCGAATACTTGGTGTGGACTGACCCCTGCTATCTTGGCGAGTACTTGGTGTAGACTGACCCCTGCTATCTAGGCGAGTACTTGGTGTTGACTGACTCCTGCTGTCTCGGCGAGTACTTGGTGTAGACTGACTCCTGCTATCTTGGCGAGTACTTGGTGTGGACTGAATCCTGCTATCTTGGCGAGTACTTGGTGTAGACTGACCCCTGCTATCTTGGCGAGTACTTGGTGTAGACTAACTCCTGCTATCTTGGCGAGTATTTGGTGTGGACTGACTCCTGCTATCCCGACGAGTACTTGGTGTGGACTGACTCCTGCTGTCTCGGCGAGTACTTGGTGTGGACTGACTCCTGCTATCTTGGCGAGTACTTGGTGTAGACTGACTCCTGATATCTTGGCGAGTATTTGGTGTGGACTGACTCCTGCTATCCCGACGAGTACTTGGTGTGGACTGACTCCTGCTATCCCGACGAGTACTTGGTGTGGACTGACTCCTGCTGTCTCGGCGAGTACTTGGTGTGGACTGACTCCTGCTATCTTGGCGAGTACTTGGTGTAGACTGACTCCTGATATCTTGGCAAGTACTTGGTGTGGACTGACTCCTGCTCTCTCGGCGAGTACTTGGTGTTGACTGACTCCTGATATCTTGGCGAGTACTTGGTGTAGACTGACTCCTGCTATCTTGGCAAGTACTTGGTGTAGACTGACTCCTGCTATCTTGGCGAGTACTTGGTGTAGACTGACTCCTGCTATCTTGGCAAGTACTTCGTGTAGACTGACTCCTGCTATCTTGGCGAGTACTTGGTGTACACTGACCCCTGCTATCTTGGCAAGTACATGGTGTAGACTGACTCCTGCTATCTTGGCGAGTACTTGGTGTGGACTGACTCCTGCTATCTTGGCGAGTACTTGGTGTTGACTGACTCCTGCTATCTTGGCAAGTACTTGGTGTATACTGACTCCTGCTATCGCGGCGAGTACTTGGTGTAGACTGACTCCTGCTATCTTGGCAAGTACTTGGTGTAGACTGACTCCTGCTATCTTGGCGAGTACTTGGTGTAGACTGACGCCGAATCGTGGCGTTTCAGGAGGCGAGGCGGGGCGGGGCGGGGCGGGCGGGGCGGGGCGGGCGGTTACGCAGGCAGAAACATGCTGTTTTGTAATATAGACGTCAGTGTGTGCTTATGTGTGTGTGTGCATGTGTATGTAGGTCATTGCAATCAGCATCATCTTTATTTTCATTATAACTTGGATCATGATTTAAGTGTGCTAACTCGCATATCAGCCGAAGTCTGACTAGGCGTATTACAACAACAAAAACATCTTCATACACACAAACCACCGCGCAATGACACACAAGTTACTTGATCAATCAGCATGGGCGGACACTATTTTTGAGTGGGGAGACGGGGGAGGGGAGGGGGATGGGGCAAATATATCACTATCGCTAAGTCAGCGTGACACACCACAAGTTTAATTAAATATTGATGATCGCTAGCCTATTTCCCGTTGTAAGTAGTAGGCTACATCATGTATCCAGTTGGGATATGAATGTCAACAGACGTGTCCCTATGCACTGCAGTTTGTCTTACAAATTTCTGCCGATTATTATATTATTATCATCAATAGCAAAGCAATAGCACTACCAAACGATAAATAACACGTTTTATTAGCAACTCAACTGAGTTGGATTGACATTACAATAGGTTACAATTAACTCATCAAACCATCATACAAATACAATAGAAATACATTTGATACCGCAAATCATACCGTATTAATAGCCTTTTTACTGACAGTTGTATAAAGCCCACGGTATAAAGGAGTTACGGAATCTATTCGTTCTAGTAATTGGTAACGTGTACACATTTTGTTGTCTAATATTGTATTCGGTATGTCTTTTGTCAGGCAGCAGATAATTTAATCTGTGTGTGCCGACTTTAATTTTATCAAAATATTTTTGATAAATGCTGTCCCGTCTTACATTCAACGTATCCAGGTTAACACGTCTAAGTATCTCCGCGTAACCCAATCCAGGAAAAATACATTTTAATGCCCTTTTTTGTATAACTTCAATATTGTCAGACAAATATTGGGGCAAGTTAGTGTGCCATACAGGACATGCATATTCTAGAATTGGTCTCACCACAGTAACATATACACTGACCAGATCTTTCTGTGTAATCCCTGCACGTTTTAACTGATATAACATGTAGAAGCGTTTACCAGCCTTTTTCACACTATTATCCACGTGTTTGTTCCATGTCAGATGCTGAGAAATGGTCACACCTAATAGTTTGGCATGGCAAACTTGTGCTATATCCCTCCCATCAATCTTTATATTCGGGATAGTGCTTCTGAAATTGCCATCTTGTGCAAAACTAATGATTATTTCTTTTGATTTTTCCGATTAATTTTCATGTCATTCTGTTCTGTCCATCTAGCCGCAATATCAACCGACTCTTGTATAACATATACATCATTTCTGTCGCATATTTAAAATAACGTACTGTCATCTACATACTTATATAATGTATTTGTACTGCGCGTTCAGTTCAGCCAGAAGGCGTTTGAACTGCCGGGTGTAGATGATGGTCTTCGCGATGGCGCTCTTTGTGTTCTCTGTTTTCCATCACTTCCTACCACAAGAAATGCATCTACGGTACTAATGTCAACCGCTTTGTTGGCAATCTCACTAATAGTTGGCGGGCCACAAGTTACCGATAGCTAAATCAGACGATCCTTCAATAACTCTTATTGGCAATATTTCTACGCTATAACTTTATACTACTGCTGCTGCTGCTGCTGCTGCTGCTACTGCTACTGCTACTGCTACTGCTACTGCTACTGCTACTGCTTCTGCTACTGCTACTGCTACTGCTACTACTGCTACTACTACTACTACTACTACTACTACTACTACTACTACTACTACTACTACTACTACTACTACTACTAATTTTCTCTACTTCTTCTGTCCTCATGTTCTCTCACGGGGTCGGCATAGCGTGTACGACAATTCGCCACTTGTTCTGGTCTTTCATGTCTTCCTTCATCGGCCTCCTCGACTTCATGTTATACTGAAAGTGTGGTTGTCTTGAAATAAACTGGTGTTGAAGCTCATCTTTCGCGAATGTAGACGAGTATCGCGTACAACATGTAGGCGACTTTTTGTCGTACCGACTTGAACAGAAGCAAATACAGGAGACTATTCACAAAGGTGTTGCTTTCGAATACCCATATACTGGTGAAGGCGAACGCATCTGGGATGGGCCTATCAGTGACATTGCGTAGCACAGTAAATGTCAGCAGAGGTACGTTGAGAAGTAGCGAAATTACGCAAATTATTATAATATTTTTTGATGATCGTATCGCTTGAACCGTGACGAAACCTGTGTTTCCGATGGAGCTGTTGTCAACTGTGACCGACTGTTCGAGGGCGGTGATCTGCCGATGAGTGCGCACTACAACAACGAATATGCGCACTGTGCCATAGATGATCACGGATACAGGCAATACCGCACCAATTAAGAAATATGCCATGTAAAACGCCTCCACGCCGTTGTCTTTCGGCATACGATATGCGCATACCGCTGTATTCCACGTTATGTTCACTTTAAAGTTAACGACAGCAAGCAAGCAGCCAATAATCCAGTTCACGCCAATGATGACGTAGCAACATTTGCGAGTGAGAAGCAGCTCGACTCTGAAAGGCTTTATAATGACGATAGCTTTGGAGATTGTCAGCCAACACAGGCTGTACATCGAGATGAAACCAAACCACCACATGGTAAAGGCGTGTATCTTCGGAAGGAGACCAACCATGTCGGCGACTCCCGGCGTTGCCCTTGAGCACATAACGGCGCTGATGGGCATGAAGGTACACCCGGCAGCGAGGTCGGACATCGACAGCGAGAACATGAATAGGCTCGTGCGATCTTCTCGTAGCTGCGGGTAACGTGCGATCACAGCGATCACGAGCGAGTTCATGATCACGTTCATTACGATTATTGCACAGATTACAGCCGATTTTGTGTTGGAATATTCGTTCGTGTTCACTGTTTCATCTAATGACAAGTCGAGCTGTTCGTTTATAATTGAACTTTTATTCATTCCGTCGAATAGTGTCGGTGTTTTGAAGAACTCTACCAATCCCGTCAAGAGAAATAATTTCCAAATTCTGTAATAATGTGTTTCATTGAGACCGATTTCCGCTTCCACAACGATGCTTGCATTGCGCCTCTGCAGCATTTCCGGGAGACCGACCACAATAATGAAATGTATAATTGTTGTGCAAGTGAAATACACAATAATAGTAATAATACGATAAACCGCACAGCATAATGGGCGCTCGACCGAAACTAAAGAACTACAAACACATCAGTACCTGACATAGTACGACGATTTTTATGTTGAAACAATCGTCGAGGCAGAAATTAGCGTGTTCTGGCGTCACAATGAAGAGATTTGTTCAGACTCGCTGGTATCTGAAGCGAAGTGTTGACACGATCATATATAACGAGAAGTTGGTCGTTTCTCGTCGATGTGGAAGACGATCGCGTAAATACCCGTACACGCGTCTTCTGTGCGGACAGTTGCGTGTATTTCTCGAACTTGAATTCGAAATCTTCAGGCCAATATTGCACACATCTGCCGGTCCGTGTCTTACACAGACTCGCCGCGCTAGCGAAATAATGTAGGCCTATAGGCAAACTAGTAGTTGTATGGAGGCATTGATCTAATCAATACACTATTTTTAAACAATACAATATCGCTGTTTTTGCACGACGAGCGAGTGTATCTGGTTCGCTTGTTCATTTCGTTCTATAATGAAAGGGAAATGCATCAGACCCAACTCATTTCGGTACCAATATCAAATAGCCTCTTTTATTTCTTCTGACCATGGCAGCCACTAACTCTAAAGTGTCGCTAATCCAGGTTCTTCTTAACAAGCATACCAATCAATATGCTTAATTGTGTAAGTGAAAAATAAGGAAGGAAGCTTAAATAATACAGGTTTCATCAAACACTATTTTATTACATCCGGGTGTACCGTCGTCCAGTAGGATGTTTTTATACTAAATAAAACACCATCGGATTTTAGTACTGGTTTGAAAATGTATAAAGACGACAATCTGTCAGTGTGCACATAGGGCATACGACTTACTCAGTGTCGAAGTGTAAGACTTTATTTTGTTCAATTCAATTCGACTCATTATGATTTACTCAAACAACATTCAACAAACAGTACAACTTCAGACCATGTCAACATGCTATAGGTACACACAATGTTGTTTGAAGGGAATACACAAGAAGCTGAACACTTGTAGTAGTATATATATCTCCAAACACATTTTGTTTGTCACAACCATACTATAAGAAATCATTAGATATATAAATATTGCACACATCATAAATGGCTACATGTGTAAGAAAGAAAAACAAAAACAATATTTAAAAAAAAATTAGTTATACAACCCATAGTTCAGTAGTCACATTAATATGATTATTGTAAAATCAAAGGAATTATACATAGAGTTCTGATACATCAGTCGTCAGAATCAGTTGCAATGACAGTTTCAACCACTGGTGTCTTCTGGGGAAGCTTCAGTGGTGTGTAGAGTGTAAGTGATCACATTGGGTCTGATATTGCTGACCGGGAGATGTGGTCATTGCGCGCAAGTGACCTTTTGGGAAAACGTGTGGCCAGCGCATCATTTACATTTATTACTGACCACATGATGTGATTTTTGCGAACAAATTACCTTTCGAGAAATCGTGTGGCTGGTGGACATATATTTGGTCTCATCCCAATGTCGTGGACTGCAAGTCGACGTCATTGGGATGATACAAAATATATGCGCGCGTATACGCAAGCACGCCATCGCACTTACAATCTTCCGAACTTTAAGTACTTTCCGGGTGACGTTTCTGCGCGTGCGCGATAAATGTAAAATCGTCAGCGTGCGACAGTACGCAAGACATTTACAGGATACATACCACGGGCTGTTCGGTAAATTTCCCGTGGTGATTATTGTCGAGTTGCGTAAAATGTTATCCGATCAATTGAAATATTATGTTTGTTTACATTATCGATTCCCGTGGTCGGCGTTTGCTGTTCAATGGAGTCACGTGGTCTGCGTTTGCTATCAAAACATGTCTCAAAAACCTGTTTGCCTCGCGTTAATTTCAGACAAATAACTTTGCTGACAGATTGTATACGTGCTTTTGCTGACAGTGTCAGATTTATGTGACTGCTATTAAATATGTATGCAACATCATATTCAGCGGGAAGCTAAAATGTACCTAACGACAACAAATTACTTGCCTTTGCCAACAATGTTGATAACGGTTACATATGTGAATTACATTACTGCTGCGACATGACACGTCCTAGGGCGAACAAACTTTCAGTATACATTTGACACTTTAAAGGAACATGCAACCCTACATATAAAAATGTTCAAACCATTAAGCACTATACTGTATCACATGCCATAATTTTTATTTAATTCTCAGATAATTTAGTAAGTGTTAAGGAGAATTACTGAGCCAATATGGAGGCCGAGATTTTGGGCATGTCACCTGCGGGTGTGTGCCGTCACACGTCCACTATCGCCAGCGCCTCGGCGTTCAAAACAAAACAAACTCCACCACAGGCCCAAACTGGACGGCGATCTTTTACTTTCTTACAAAACCAACAAAATGACCACCTACTGCCGCAAAACTTCTTCTCACACATCTTATATACATATACATACACTATGTTACAAAGCGAAATAACTTTCACGAAAATAACTCACGCAAAACTCGACGACAACACGACCTGCACCTTTGGCGGCTATACGCGTAGCCCTCTGTGATTACCATAATGTCGGGAAAGGTCAGTTGGGTCGAGGCGTCGATTATTAGCAATGTAGGCATATTTAAGATTAGTTTGTATAATCCCAACTACTTTTTGCGTTACAATAATGTAAATGATTTAATTTTGTAACCTAGTGTATGTATTCGTATATAAGAGAAGTTTGGTGGCTGTAACAGGTCGTTTTCATGGTTAGGTGAAAAAGTAAAAGAAGGTCCAATACCCGGCCCCCGGGTGTCTGAATTCCTGTGGAAAAATTCAGAGGGGACAACATCTTCTTTCAAGAGCCGCCGTAGTTAAGTGATTTAAAAATAACATGTGCACCAAATCAGTTTTTAAGCATGCAGTCCACGGTGAAATTTTTATAGTTCGGTTGAAGTTGAATCCATCCACTGTGTGCTCTGGACCAATGTTTGGAATCTGAAATCTGGAAGAATTTCTTTCGTTTCCCAGCACCTAGCTTCTCCTGCTTTCTTTTTGCATCAGTATGTTTGACAAGCAGGCATTTTGCTAATTTTTATTGTAGATTTATATAAGCAACTCAAGCCACGTCGCTGCGCTACTGTTACCCACAATGCACCGCCTGCATCGCTGAGAGTAGTGGCCAGTCTACGTCATAATCACGCATTCTATCGCGTTACTCCCCAGGAAATCATCGTGAATTAGGCAACAATAGCAACGCCCACAGTCAATACAAATACGTTTTGAAGATAGTTTTAATGTGCATAACATTCATATAAAATTAAACATGACAATATACTATATGGAATGGTATGTGGGATTTTTGGGGGATATTGAGAGCTTTTGAAAGTTAGGGTTGAATGTTTTTTGAACAACAGGCCCAAACTGGACGGCGATCTTTTACTTTCTTACAAAACCAACAAAACGACCACCTACTGCCGCAAAACTTCTTCTCACACATCTTATATACATATACATACACTATGTTACAAAGCGAAATAACTTTCACGAAAATAACTCACGCAAAACTCGACGACAACACGACCTGCACCTTTGGCGGCTATACGCGTAGCCCTCTGTGATTACCATAATGTCGGGAAAGGTCAGTTGGGTCGAGGCGTCGATTATTAGCAATGTAGGCATATTTAAGATTAGTTTGTATAATCCCAACTACTTTTTGCGTTACAATAATGTAAATGATTTAATTTTGTAACCTAGTGTATGTATTCGTATATAAGAGAAGTTTGGTGGCTGTAACAGGTCGTTTTCATGGTTAGGTGAAAAAGTAAAAGAAGGTCCAATACCCGGCCCCCGGGTGTCTGAATTCCTGTGGAAAAATTCAGAGGGGACAACATCTTCTTTCAAGAGCCTCGCTTAGAGGTTTGCCATAAATAAAATTTTCTGAAACAAGAATTTCTTTAAAATGGCAACCAATTTGTTAACCTCTTGACAGAGTTTACTAGGCAACCAGGACACATAACATCTACGTTGTTCCAGTTAATGCAGTTGTATAAAGCTTAGTTTACTCAGTTTAGTTTTATGTCGACATGCTATTATTATTTAATAATGTACTATTCCTTTTTCATATACATGTATGTAACACGTTTAACTGTCATTTAATTTATTTATTTCAATTTCACGTATACGCGCTGTTGTTTTAATCTTCAGACGATTTGTTATATGTTACCCTACTACTACTCCCTCTCCCACTTTCACTCCCTCTCCCACTTCCCCATCCCCTTCACATTCACCCTCTTCCATTCCCTCTCCCTTCACCTCCCCCTCCCCTTCCCATCCTCCTCCCCAAAAACGGATTATCGACGGAAGAAATAATTAGACACAATAGTGTCTTTGTAAACAGTACAACAATAGTCAAGACTGCACGTAGACATTTGTACATTTATTACATTAGAAACTATAACAATACAGACAATGCAACTTACAGTCGGACATTGATCACGTGACACGGCGTGGGATAGAGGAAATTAAGATCCATAATTATATTACGATGTAAAATATAATAAATAAAAAATGTGCTTTGTATACATTCTGGCGATGTTGCAACAGAAAACACATTAATATCAGAAACAACCTTGTATATACTATTAATGGTATGTTGATAACAATTGTACTATCATCCGTCTGTTGATTAATTATCGCCCACCTCAACTTGGCAGTTATTATTAACTACATTTGCGCATTGCAATCATCTTGCTGCTATATGATCTTGAGTAAAAGAACTATTCTATAATCACACAGGAGACTCGACGTCTAAACATCACTGTCACCACGGCGGATATTCAAGCTTAGTTTCTCATCTCCCAATGGCGCCACCTTGTCGTCGTCCCATCTCAGAAGTCTCGTAGAGCCACGTTGCTTATTGCGAGATTCGATAGAACGCAGATATAGCAGCGCGGCCTTCGGCTGTTTCGCCTGAATATAAATTGACGCCTTACTGCCTGGCAACTGGTTTGGCATAAGTCTGTTCAGAACATACCAACGCTGGTATCGCAACAGCGCAAACACGACAAAGGATATCAGAAGACCTACACCAATAGGGACAACGACCGCCTTGACAGGAAATGAACATTTCTTTTTGAATTTGGTCCAACGGGATGTCAACCATCTTCGTATCACGGCGACCGTTGTACGAACACGTCAGATGGTTCCTGTCCGTTAATCGCACGTGTGTCACGCGCGTCCAACACACGAACGATGCCGAGTTATGGTTGCAGATTAACATGTGACTATGTATGTTTACTTCCAAAGATCGCACGTTAAACTGCTGATCAAGTTTCGCCAGGAATGTGTTGCTCAAACGCATCAGGTAATTATCGCTCAGATCAATGTATTCCAGTGACACCATATGGCGGAAGTTCAAGTCGATATTTATGAGTTCGTTATTCGCGAGATTCAGTCGTCTCAGACGGGTACAACGTTTGAACGCTTCCGGACTGATCCGGGCAAGTTTGTTCCCCGACAGGTTGATGTCCTCTAGCCGAATCAGATGCCGAAACGTCTCCCGGAAGTCCGACCCGGATACGCCGAGTGCGTTGTTGGAGAGGTTAAGGTAGCGTAGTCTCGGAAAGTAGAAGAACTCCGAAGTGATGGTTTCAAGCTGTCCGTGACTCAAGTCAATGATCTCCAGCCGATTGCTGCTATTAATGCGACATCCATCGCGTAGGACCGTAGCGATGCTATTGTGCGACAAGTTCAGGTATCGCACATTACCTACGCAGAAGGTGCCGTTTTGGGGCACAGATAGCTTGCTACGAATATCAGTCATGTACAGGAACTCGAGGGAAGATGGCAGGGATAAGAGCTTGTTGTAGTTGCATGTGTTTGTGGTTTCGATGTTGGCAACTGGCATGACGGGAGGACGAGTTGGGAAGTAGTCCCCGACATTAAAGAGATCTTCACGCGAGAGGTCGTAAGCATGATAATAAGCACGGGTTCCCAGTGTCCTGTGTGACAGACTCAGAGTCTTCAGGTTGGCGAATATGGCAGGGAAATCTGGAGAAATCGGCTGCACCATTATTGGAGAGTTGTAGTCGGCGACGAGTTCTCGCAGCTGCGAGAGACAATGAGATTTCGCGAACACAAAGCCGAGTAGACTCGTGCCTCGAATGCTCAGACGCCGAACTGCGCGCCAGAACGGGGAGCAGAAGTCCGACTCGACCAGTATCGTCATCTTGTCGCCGCTAGCGCCGTCCAGCACAACGCTGTCGACGGTAGTGTTCGTAGACGCCGCTAGGGCCGCCACCGTCTTCCGGAAAGACAGCTGCTTGTTGAAGGCGATAATCAAGGACCGTGTGTTAGACAGGTTTGAGAATGCGCCCACCTCGATTTCTCGCAAATGTTTCAGACTGCGGAATGACAACGTCTTGATATCGGAGTCTCGTATATTGTCGAACATAGCGGCAGTGAGCTGCGTGACAGGAACAGAGTCTTTGTAGAAGTCGAGCACCTCGAGTCGAGGCAAACGAGCGTATTCGGCGGGGATGGTGGCGCCACCTATGGCGCTGAGGGACAACACACGCAACAGTGGTGTGTGAGTCGCGAACTGCGTCGGATATGACGTCAAC
>JAODUO010000225.1:22500-75000 GCA_025642075.2 Ridgeia piscesae | reverse complement strand
CCTCGAGACCAACGCGTGCCGTCCTCTTGGTCGCGAGGGTTGACAGAGTGGATGGAATACAGTATTATGGCGTCATGCTGTGTCGATTCAGTGCAGCCAATAGTGCTCGTCTCCCAACACAGAATCGTGTGATATTTGATGTACCAACGCTATGACATCGTACCAGCAATATGATGACTGATACAAATATCATGCCCGCAGTAACCGGTAGAACGATCGGTACGACATTGACATCACACCCGGCTTCCAATTTTGTCCGTCAGTCGTACGTGTGTCATGCGCGTCCAACGAATAAACGGGCTTGACTGACACATACAGGCGAATATATTTCTGTGGATAGGTCGACGACGGGTACTGCTGATGCAGCCTATTCATGAACGTATCATTTAAAGGTAACAAATTATTTCCGCTTAAATCGAGATATTCGATGAATGAATAACATTTATGTCAATCTCATGGAGGTCATTCCCTACCAAAGTCAGTTTTTTTAACCGCTTGCACTATTTAAATGCAGTATAATTTATTCGTCTGAGTGAGTTTTGCGAGAGGTCATTAGCCTCCAGTTGGTGAAAGCGAGTAAACATGCCCCGCAGGTCCGTACCGGGAACACCCAACGAATTGTGGGAAACATTTAAGAACTGGAGACTCGTAAAGTTACGAAAGAACTCGGCCGTAACCGATTGCAGGGCCCGGAAACTCAAGTCGATTATTTTGACACGATTCAAGCCGACTTACTCAACAATCCATGCATAGCTGTTTCGTGAAGGTAGAAGCGCGGGTTTTATGTAACACAAATTACCGTTCGTCTCCTCTGGTGTTTCAATTCTATTATCATCCAATTAGAGAAATTCGACGGAAGGCGGAACAAGAAAACTAGTGGAACTTACCGCAGGGTTTGGCCGCATATCGCCTTTTCGGCGTTAGCAAAACAAGAGGCCATACAGGGAAGTAGTCGTCCGGGTCAAACAGGAAGTTCCCTTTGTAGCAGTACGCGTCGTAGAAGTCATTGAAGCGCAGCGTTTTGTACGAACTCACAACCGTGTGCATTTTCGGGAAGATACGTAACTTGAATATGAAATCGTAGCATGGAATTCATACACATAAAATAGCATTGATACCCTTGAAAAAAACAGAGAAGCGCAGTCAGACTTATACTAAATGGCCATCGCCACAAAACAAATGTAACAGGATTAATAAACAAACTTGGTCGGGACACACTTGAAACGCGATCATTACAACACCAACTCACATTCTTTTACAAGATCAAACAAAACCTCCTAGATATCACGTTACCACATCATAACCCCATGCTCCCATACGCGAAACAGCAGTCCCAACAAGTGCATACAAATCCACACACGCATCAATACATACGCAGACCTTTTCTAACCGAGAGTCATAAAAGCTTGGAACCTACTCCCCCAGACGTCATAAGCATATCGACGCTACACTCATTCCAACAAACCCTCAGTACCATCCACCTTGTTGCTCCAGCCCACGTCCCCAGACTATAGCTTAAAACTAGATAGAGATTGTTTTTAATCTACACAGCACTGCACAACTCCTATCTATGTTAACCCCAGAAGGGGCTGTGTGGAGTTCACATACCAAAAGGACGGGCATAGTCGCGAAACTTCGGCGTGATGGACGCCGATGAGTTGTACTCAAGGCTGAAATGATATACGTTCGACAGACAGCCGGTGTGACTGAAGGCATAGACTCGTTAAAGATGGCGGGCGTGTCGGCGACTACATCGTCCAATACAACCGTATTGATGCTAGTGTTGGACGTCGCCGCCAGGCACGCCACCGTCGCGCGGAGCGACAACTTCAGGTTGCAGGCGAGAATAAGTCACCCCACGTTCGGCAGATTAGAAAAGGTGTCGCTTTCGAAGTTTTGCAAAGTACGAATGCCGCGGAATGTCAAAGTCGTAATGTTTGAGTCGTGAATGTTTTCGAACATGGCGGGTGTGATCTTTGTTAGTGCTCGTGTCTCTTCGTAGAAGTCGAGCACAGCGAGGCTAGACAGACGAAATATTCGGTCAGTAAGGTGGCGTCACCTATGGCGTTCAGAGACAGCACGCGCAATTCTCTAGCATGCGCCACGAACTCAGTCGGATATGACGTCAGCGGAAGTCCACGCAATGTGAGCATGTGCAATGATGATAACCCTACGACGACGTCTGAGGTGAAGGAAGCAATGTCGTTGTTGTTTATGTTGAGTAGTTCAAGTCGTCTTATATATATATATATATATATATATATATATATATATATATATATATATATAAAAAACACTGGGTACTGGGTGACTCAAAGAAGCGGGGCTCGTCATAATATAACTTTATTTAAATTGGATACTATTACATATCGCACTCATTTCTACTCACACATTATTTACACACATAATATATATATATATATATATATATATATATATATATATATTATGTGTGTGTAGAAAGAGCGAGAGAGACAGAGAGAGGGAGGGAGAGGGACATAATATACTACGAAAAATTTGGTGGAGCAGACTCACGAGCACAATAATTCAAGGACAATATCTGCACATTTTAAACAAAGGAAATCGCGAATCGTTTAGCAGTGTCTCTGACCAATCACCAGTCTCCGTCAGTGCCTCTATGACCACCTGACGAGACACCCACCGCCCCAGGTGACACGATCTCACCAATGAGGTGATGGCCTTTTGTACCCCTCCATGTACACATGTAAATAACCGATGTCAGTCTTGTCAAAAGTACCACACACACACACACACACACACACACACACACACACACACACACACACACACACACACACACACACACACACACACACACACACACACACACACACACACACACACACACACACACACACACACACACACACACACACACACACACACACACACACACACACACACACCACAACACACACACACAACACACACCACAACACCACCACACACACCACCACAACACACACACAACACACACACACACACACACAACACACACACACACACACACACACACACACACACACACACACACACACACACACACACACACACACACACACACACACACACACACACACACACACACACACACACACACACACACACACACACCATACACACACACCACACCTGACTAGACTGACTACACAGCACAACACACAACCTGACAGACACGCACGCATGCACACACGCACCACGAACACACACACACACACACACACCCTTTAGGCGTACATAATCGTAAATATCAATATTTATACCATACCATTTCGGAAAACACATATAGGTCCTAGTCATTTATTATTGTTACTAGTGATACAAATCTGAATACACCCACTCGATCAACGGATACGTAGCAATACTTACATTAAATCGTATTAATTTGATCCTTTGTGGAAAACCAAATCACTTCTGTTTTGGTAGCTGTTGTGCATATCTCAACACGAGATACATACTCTGTCAGTCACTACCAATAATTCCACTCTGTTACTCACAGAGAAAAACAGTTTGTGAGGCGAATATCGATTACAAACGGCTTTCAAAAGTCGTGATCTGTGAGACAGTTTCACGACGTCCCTTTCACACGTGTTTAGTGGAGCGTCACGGACAGCCTTACGCTGGCTCCACACGTATGAGACCAGTTTAGTTGTGTGTGTATGGGTCAGTGCGTGACCTCGTTCATGTTGCGTTCGTGCATAGGTTCACTGAACTCACCAAGTGTATGTTGTTTAGGAAAATCGTCACTCACTGGTGAAAATAGAGTTTCAACTCGGAATGGCAGCAAGACAATTTGAACCCGGAGTAAGTTTGGGAGACGCCTCCTTCCAAGTGGTCGTGTTGAGTTCTCAATAGTTCCGCCAGGTGCGCCACTCATGCTTTAAGAACTTCGTATCCGCTGAGTGTCGCTACGGTTTGAATACAGAACTATTTATAGACTCTCGCTCGGCTGTGTAACTTTACCGATAAGATAATTATTAAAACACATGGTTAAAACACATGCATTGCTCAGTGGCACTGGTCGACGTCATCAGACGGCATCCCGGGTTTACATAATATATACGCTTTTGATACCGAAACTTAATATAAAAAATATATGAACAAAATAAAAACTAGAAAATAAAACAAATCAGATGAAAACCAAATAAGGAATTTTTTTCATTTATATTTATTTTCTGTGTGACATGTTTCAGCATTAATTGTGAATATTTGTTATAATATAGTATTATCGGATAAAAAGGTAACCTAACTTAATTTAAAGCTTGAGAGCCAATCAGCGTCTCTACTCTAATTTGTGGGGTAATGTCCTAGCTTTCACAAACACTGAGCAACATTTCTCTAGGTAGTAATGAATGTTCAAAAGTACTGTCACCTCACGAGACATGAGTAATCGAGGCGATGGTATTTAGTAAAGAGCACAGTTTAACCACCTTGTGAACTCAGCGTGAAGCACTGACACGTATCATCGACGATGTGAAAGTTTTCGCACAGTTAGTTTGTAGTGGTTGACTATACCCAATACGTTGAATAGCCAGACTACACGACTAATTTTCTTGTTACTGAAATATAAAACACTTTGGGTGACTCAAAGAAGCGGGGCTCGTCATAATATAACTTTATTTAAATTGGCTACTATTACATATCGCACTCTTTCTACTCAACAACGACACACTTAGTTAATCTGCTAAATATCTATGACATCTCTAGGACCCTAAGATAATCCGTTTCCAAGCTACTTTTTCTTCCTAAAACTAAGCTCAATACTGACAAACGCGATTTCTCAGTAGCGTCGCCAACAATCTGGAATCAACCTCCTTTTACAATTAATTCTTCTGAAGATATCTTTCGTAAAAAACATATTTGTTCGAAATTGCTTTTCCACCATAACATTTGGCGGTTCCATGCTCCAATGCCGACTTTTGCCTGTCCCCGTTTATGATTACACCAACTTATTTTGTTTGCTGCGTCTCTGAGCTTGACATTTCAACGATATATGTTTTATACAAGTGTTACAATTATTATTATTACTCATCGAGAAAGCAATCGTCTTGTCATGTGACACGTGCTTATGTTGTTCATTTTGACTCTGATTAGCACGCATATTATCGCCCAGTGATGCTGGGTGGTATAAATATTCAAAACTCTCTACCGAAATGAGATCAGAATACACATATTTGTTTATTTTTCCACACAAGTATATTTGTCGAACGTGCCAGAATGTAAACATTAAACACTCTGCCTTTACGTTGGCCTACATTACGCCTGTAGGACTCATTAGTTCAAGCCAAATTGACGACACATACGACAGATAACGCGCATATACGACAGATAACTCGGTCTGCCTAAGAAGATGTAAGTGTGGGTTGTTATATTTGCACTAGCAGGAAATATTGTACTACACGCTTGTTTTGTTATCGCTCAGTAACCAAACAACTTTGTCTGCGCCGAAGGTTTTGCAGTGATGCTGTTCCCTCTGGCGATTTGTGAGAAATCATGGAAACGTGTCCACAACTACACTAGAAGTACCTTTATGGTTATTAGTGTAAATTTAGTAGGTATCGTGTTATATTATGATCATGTGGTTATGTACGAGTGTTAACCAGTTTAAGGTTGCACCCAAGACACATATTTTCACAGATTATTACTTTGACAATCGACGATCGTAATTAATTACTCAGCTTCATCCATTTATTTTAATTTATTTATTATTTAAATTATTACATATCTTTGCTATTTTATTTATTTATCACATATTTATACACTTTAATTTTTTATCTTTTATTTATTTAATACACTATGTAGTTGTGTGCTAATTTGTGTTCGTATTTTAAGGGAACATGATTGTCTTTATTAGCATATGCATATATTATTAACGTAGTATTGTATTAGCGTTTTATTTATTTATTATTATTATTATTTTAACTAAATTAGGAAGAATCATAGTAAAGCGCCACAGAAGAAATATTTGGATGGGGCGCTATATAAGAACTACATTATTATTATTATCATCATCATCAGTGCACACTGGCAATTTTATTATGTTAATAGTGTAGATTATACTTGTTTACAGGCTGACCGTCACAGCACACACTCTTCTGTTGACAATAGTCACTTGCTGCTTGTGGACAGCCTCGTCGTGGCTGGTGGTTATCCCGAAAATAATTTTAAAAGGTACCTTTATTTTCTTCTACATAAACGCAATGAAAACATCACGAAGTATCATACTCCACACTGGCTGTTTAGCTGTGTATCACAGGGATACATTTTGTTTGACGTGATGTCCAAAGTGCAGAAAGCCGGCATGTAAAACCGGCTGATCAGAATTGATTACGCTTCATGTTACCGCACAATTGTGTTAGTACATTTTTCCAGAATTAATTTAGCCGGCGTAAGTGGCTTATGAACGCTCTCACCAGCTCGCAAACGTTTGCCTATGCATCTCTAGGAAAATGAAATGATATATTGGCGCCACAATGTGATCAATAACAGGTGATCCAAATATGTTTCCTATCGTACAAAGGAGTGTATATGGGGGTGGGGGTGGCGAATGCTAATGCTATTTACGATCACCACACCACGTAGGTTAACTCTAATCCTTCCAGTTATTCAACTGCGTCGACGACTACATTCCCTGAATTTTAATTCCAGTTCTTCCTCTCTTCACTTCTATGGCAGCTGGAGGAGGATTGTTTTCGGTTAAATATATACCATAACGATTGAGCTTTTTTAGTCCTATTTGCGAAAGTAAATACGAATACGAATACATTTATTTCAGGTAAAAACCCATATACAATTGGTACATACATTAGCACATCTAAGTATCCTATAAAATATCAAATATGTAAAATATAAATTATAGATCAAAATAAATAAGATTATAAGTTAGATAAATGTAAAATTGTACAAAAACATATAAAATAATGACAAATATACAGGATGTGGTTGTATAATAAATATGCAATTAATTCAGGTAAATAAACACCGTTTGGAAAGTAAGTTATATAAACAACTTACTGACTTTAAAAAAAAAATATAAATTAATAATAATAAAGTTATATGCGAGACATGATGACTATCTTACAGATTTACTGTGTACAACGAATTGGCTCAGCTAATCCACATTGAGCCATTTACTATTTCAAAGCAATTGTACATAACCGTAATCAAGTCATTATTTATGTTAAAATGCGTTTTTTTAAACCATGAATGTTCTTACGCAATAGGGCGTCAAATGTATCAATAGCATTATTAACAAACATGCTACTCGCGCTGTCCCGTCGGCTATATCCCCAAATCCGTCTTTGCATATTATTTATTAACAGTTATTATTATTAGTATGTCTATTTTCAACATGTATCACTGTTTATCAATGACGTATCTGTTTATGATATGTGTGTTTAGTTTTTGGTTTGTTGAAATGAGTATCAGTCGTGTGTCATTGGTGTATTAACCAACTATAACGATGCCTTTAGACTGCGCCGGTGAGTCTTACGATCCCCGATTGGCTGCCTGTTGCGAAGGCATACTACATCGTGACGTCACACCATTCGACGAATGCTGCGGCGAAATCACCTACAATAACCGGAAGTACATATGCTGTGACGACGAAGTCTTCTCGAAGGAGGAACGAAAAGACTGCTATGCGCCGGCACCCGAAAGATGGCGCTCCTCGAGGCCAATTCGACTGCGAGAGTGAAGTCGTAATAATAATCCGTTTGCATTGGTATTTTCACAGCAAAGAGTAGCGCTGCATACAAATGTCGCATAATGTATTCACTGAGCTTTGGTCTTTTGGTATTTGGACTTTGGACTACACACAGCCCCTTCTGGGGTTAACATGAACAGTAGCACACAACACGTAACAAATATGTTCACAGAAACACGATTGTGCGCGTTAATGATGAATATTTGGTGTGAAATTGAGAAGGTTGAGAAAGTTCAACAATGATAAGACAGTGAGTAAGCAAAGGTTTCATATAAAATAAATGCAATGCCATAATCACGAAGTCAACACTGACACCAACAATGAGAGGTGTTCATGGAATAATGGAAACGTGTGTGTTATTGTAATTGGTACATAGTGATGTTTTACTTATACATAATTATCAGTCTAAACATATCACAGCAAAGAACATACCTTTGTGTTTTGATTAAAAGTTAACATTCAATATTCATGACACACATACACTCCAAGAATACAATCTACATAACACTTCACTAAATTGGAAGTATTGTTATTGGATCTCATCGCAAACACTGGAGCCAATTCATGTTTTCCTGTAGTCATTCGCATCTTCAGAAATTTGTCTCGGATCTGGGAATAGTAACAATGACTTGTAGCTGATAACTTCCGCTAAACCACGTCGCCACAAGACGTCGCTTTGCATTGGGAGGGTGGGAATCCGAGACATTTAGTTAGAATAGTCAATCACGGACAACGAGTTACTGTCATTACTGTTCTTTCACGAAACACTGCAAGTCTTGATATGGGAATATTACGCCTTTCGTCTGCTGCTCATTTTCGTAGAAACGAAGTAACCAAAAGCCCGAGGTAATCTTGCTCGGTGCTACTTACAGTAAGATAAAACGTCGTGACATGGAAGCAATAATAACGGACTAGAAAAAAGTCCAATTTCATAATAGAGTATCCATATAAATACCAAAACGTTGAAAGATCTGACTTCGGTTGTCTGTTAGTCTGTTTTGAAGATACACTCTCGGGACTCGGTTTAGGTAAAGGAAGCGTGCGAAAATTTAGCCTGAAGAATTCCAAATCAACCTATGCGTACGTATGTAAACTGCAAGCATTATGAACAGGCAGTCGGACTGAGAGTCGAAACCAACATATGCGTACGTATGTAAACTGCAAGCATTATGAACAGGCAGTCGGACTGAGAGTCGAAATCAACCTATGCGTACGTATGTAAATTGCAAGCATTATGAACAGGCAGTCGGACTGAGAGTTGAAATCAACGTATGCGTACGTGTGTAAACTGCAAGCATTATGAACAGGCAGTCGGACTGAGAGTCGAAATCAACCTATGCGTACGTGTGTAAATTGCAAGCATTATGAACAGGCAGTCGGATTGAGAGTCGAAATCAACCTATGCGCACGTATGTAAACTGCAAGCATTATGAACAGGCAGTCGGACTGAGAGTTGAAATCAACCTATGCGTATGTATGTAAATTGCAAGCATTGTGAACAGGCAGTCGGACTGAGAGTCGAAATCAACCTATGCGTACGTATGTAAACTGCAAGAATTATGAACAGGCAGTCGGACTGAGAGTCGAAATCAACCTATGCGTACGTATGTAAACTGCAAGCATTGTGAACAGGCAGTCGGACTGAGAGTCGAAATCAACCTATGCGTACGTAAGTAAACTGCAAGCATTATGAACAGGCAGTCGGACTGAGAGTTGAAATCAACCTATGCGTACGTATGTAAACTGCAAGAATTATGAACAGGCAGTCGGACTGAGAGTCGAAATCAACCTATGCGTACGTATGTAAACTGCAAGAATTGTGAACAGGAAGTCGGACAGAGAGTTGAAATCAACCTATGCGTACGTAAGTAAACTGCAAGCATTATGAACAGGCAGTCGGACTGAGAGTTGAAATCAACCTATGCGTACGTAAGTAAACTGCAAGCATTATGAACAGGCAGTCGGACTGAGAGTTGAAATCAACCTATGCGTACGTATGTAAACTGCAAGAATTATGAACAGGCAGTCGGACTGAGAGTCGAAATCAACCTATGCGTACGTATGTAAACTGCAAGAATTGTGAACAGGAAGTTGGACAGAGAGTTGAAATCAACCTATGCGTACGTAAGTAAACTGCAAGCATTGTGAACAGGCAGTCGGACTGAGAGTCGAAATCAACCTATGCGTACGTATGTAAACTGCAAGAATTATGAACAGGCAGTCGGACTGAGAGTTGAAATCAACCTATGCGTACGTATGTAAACTGCAAGCATTGTTAACAGGCAGTCGGACTGAGAGTCGAAATCAACCTATGCGTACGTATGTAAACTGCAAGAATTATGAACAGGCAGTCGGACTGAGAGTCGAAATCAACCTATGCGTACGTAAGTAAACTGCAAGCATTATGAACAGGCAGTCGGACTGAGAGTCGAAATCAACCTATGCGTACGTAAGTAAACTGCAAGCATTATGAACAGGCAGTCGGACTGAGAGTCGAAATCAACCTATGCGTACGTAAGTAAACTGCAAGCATTATGAACAGGCAGTCGGACTGAGAGTCGAAATCAACCTATGCGTACGTAAGTAAACTGCAAGCATTATGAACAGGCAGTCGGACTGAGAGTCGAAATCAACCTATGCGTACGTAAGTAAACTGCAAGCATTATGAACAGGCAGTCGGACTGAGAGTCGAAATCAACCTATGCGTACGTAAGTAAACTGCAAGCATTATGAACAGGCAGTCGGACTGACAGTCGAAATCAACCTATGCGTACGTATGTAAATTGCAAGCATTGTGAACAGGCAGTCGGACTGACAGTCGAAATCAACCTATGCGTACGTATGTAAACTGCAAGCATTGTGAACAGGCAGTCGGACTGATAGTCGAAATCAACCTATGCGTACGTATGTAAATTGCAAGCATTGTGAACAGGCAGTCGGACTGATAGTCGAAATCAACCTATGCGTACGTATGTAAATTGCAAGCATTGTGAACAGGCAGTCGGACTGATAGTCGAAATCAACCTATGCGTACGTATGTAAATTGCAAGCATTATGAACAGGCAGTCGGACTGACAGTCGAAATCAACCTATGCGTACGTATGTAAACTGCAAGCATTATGAACACGCAGTCGGACTGACAGTCGAAATCAACCTATGCGTACGTATGTAAATTGCAAGCATTGTGAACAGGCAGTCGGACTGACAGTTGAAATCAACGTATGCGTACGTATGTAAACTGCAAGCATTATGAACACGCAGTCGGACTGACAGTCGAAATCAACCTATGCGTACGTATGTAAACTGCAAGCATTATGAACACGCAGTCGGACTGACAGTCGAAATCAACCTATGCGTACGTATGTAAACTGCAAGCATTATGAACAGGCAGTCGGACTGACAGTCGAAATCAACCTATGCGTACGTATGTAAATTGCAAGCATTGTGAACAGGCAGTCGGACTGACAGTCGAAATCAACCTATGCGTACGTATGTAAACTGCAAGCATTGTGAACAGGCAGTCGGACTGAGAGTTTGCTCTTCGTGATATGATAAACAAATATTTCGTGATTGTTATGAACCGATGTGAACATGTGTTGCGTAAGCATATGCCTTTTTTGTACATGGAATTCATGAAAAACGAAGAAGAAGGAGGCAGCACAGAAGTTACGTCCGTTATTGAGATAAAATGCCGATCATCCGATGAGTTATTACGTGTAATCGGCCGTTGTCGTACAACTTTGCAAGGCACAGTTGAACAAGGTGTCTGCCGTAAGAACAATCTCGGTGTAATATTCCTCACACACGTAAACATATTTACAACTTACGAGGAAGGGCTGACATAATCGTACACAATTATAAACGATCTGCGCCATGGAAGGACTGACATAATCGTACACAATTATAAACGATCTGCGCCATGGAAGGACTGACATAATCGTACACAATTATAAACGATCTGCGCCATGGAAGGACTGATATAAACGTACACAATTATAAACGATCTGCGCCATGGAAGGACTAATATAAACGTACACAATTATAAATGATCTGCGCCATGGAAGGACTGATATAAACGTACACAATTATAAACGATCTGCGCCATGGAAGGACTGATATAAACGTACACAATTATAAATGATCTGCGCCATGGAAGGACTAATATAAACGTACACAATTATAAACGATCTGCGCCATGGAAGGACTGATATAAACGGACACAATTATAAACGATCTGCGCCATGGAAGGACTAATATAAACGTACACAATTATAAATGATCTGCGCCATGGAAGGACTGATATAAACGTACACAATTATAAACGATCTGCGCCATGGAAGGACTGATATAAACGGACACAATTATAAACGATCTGCGCCATGGCAGGACTAATATAAACGTACACAATTATAAACGATCTGCGCCATGGAAGGACTGATATAAACGTACACAATTATAAACGATCTGCGCCATGGAAGGACTGATATAAACGTACACAATTATAAACGATCTGCGCCATGGAAGGACTGATATAAACGTACACAATTATAAACGATCTGCGCCATGGAAGGACTGATATAAACGTACACAATTATAAACGATCTGCGCCATGGAAGGACTGATATAAACGTACACAATTATAAACGATCTGCGCCATGGAAGGACTGATATAAACGTACACAATTATAAACGATCTGCGCCATGGAAGGACTGATATAAACGTACACAATTATAAACGATCTGCGCCATGGAAGGACTGATATAAACGTACACACTTATGAACGATCTGCGCCTTGGAAAGACTTATATAAACGTACACACTTATGAACGATCTGCGCCATGGGAAACTACACTGACCAATCCCAACAGTCGTTTAATAAAGAATACTGTCACATGTTCATCGCGAACGACACAAAATTGGCGGTGATCTGCGTAATAATTGTAATGAATGTGATCATGAATTCTCTCGTGATCGCTGTGATCGCACGTTACCCGCAGCTACGAGAAGATCGCACAAGCCTATTCATGTTCTCGCTGTCCGTGTCCGACCTCGCTGCCGGGTGTACCTTCATGCCCATCAGCGCCGCCCTGTGCTCCAGGGCAACGCCGGAAGTCGCCGACATGGTTAGTCTCCTTCCGAAGATACACGCCTTTACTCTGTGGTGGCACGGTTTCAACTCAATGTACTGCTTGTGTTGGCTGACAATTTCCAAGGCGATCGTCATCCTAAAACCTTTCAGAGTCGAGCTGCTTCTCACTCGCAAATGCTGCTACGTCATCATTGGCGTGAACTGGATTATTGGCTGCTTTCTTGCTCTCGTTAACTGTAACGTGGACGTGACTTGGAACGTAGAAATGTGCTCACATCGTCTGCCGCAAGATCACACTCTAGCGCCGTTCTATTTAGCACACTTCGTACTGGCCGTGGTACTTCCGGTCTCACTAATCTTGTATGGTACAGTACGCATAATCATCATAGTAGTGCGCACTCATCGGCAGATTTCCGCTCTCGAACAGTCGGTCGCAGTTGGCAACAACTCCATCGGAAACACAGGTTTCGTTACGGTTCAAGCGATACGGTCCTCGCGAAATGTGATCATCATTTGTGTGGTTTCGCTGGTTCTCAACAGTCCTATCTTTGCATTTATTGTATTGCGCTTTCTCACTGAATATCATATTCCAGATGTGTTTAGCTTCGTTAGTATGTGGGTATTTGAAAGCAATACATTTGTGAACAGTCTGCTGTATTTGCTGCTGTTCAAGTCCGTACGACGAAAGATCTTCCACATGTTCCGTGCAATCTACAGCTGTGGCCGCGAGTGATAAGCACCAACACCGTGCAATTTGAGGAACACAATACATATTCTCAGTGCAATGTCAATACGGATGGAAAATACCGTAAAACAGTTCTTTCGAATTGCCGTCATTTTGGTCAGGGAACATGTCTATCGTATCGTGCTTCGCATGCATTGTGACGATGTTGTTGTCTTTGCATCGTATTGAGATTGTGTCGTAATTGATTGGTTGGTTGACTGTATAAATCGTATTTCCAAATCAAACAATCGCACCCATTAGAATTACAATGTATCACACAAAAATGTTATATATTGGTATTTTTGGAATTGTGCCAAACAACTCGGGCAATGTCACACAATCACAGATTGGATATGTATATGTATATGTATATGTATATGTATATGTATATGTATATGTATATGTATATGTATATGTATATGTATATGTATATGTATATGTATATGTATATGTATATGTATATGTATATGTATATGTATATGTATATGTATATGTATATGTATATGTATATGTATATGTATATGTATATGTGTATGTGTATGTGTATGTATATGTATATGTATATGTATATGTATATGTATATGTATATGTATATGTATATGTATATGTATATGTATATGTATATGTATATGTATATGTATATGTATATGTATATGTATATGTATATGTATATGTATATGTATATGTATATGTATATGTATATGTATATGTATATGTATATGTATATGTATATGTATATGTATATGTATATGTGACCCAGCACAGCAAAATCAGGAATAAGTCGGGATTGCCGAACCTGGCAAATCAGCTTCAAAGTGCGCGAATGGGTATTTTTGGATGGAAAGGTCGATTTTCAGATATAGGTGAATTTAGTTAATGTAGTTATCGTAGATTACTATTATGCTGTTGTAACATCATAAAACGAGTTATAACATTGCTAAAAAGAGATATTTGGAACAGCTATGTCGATCTCAGTGGGCATGAAGAACGAAAAATGTGCTTCATTCAGCTGCATCGTGTCCGCGGTACGTCCTGCCTACCCCCGCCATATTGGTATCGTTTTGAAGCTGAACTATTATGGGATGTATTCCCACGCGCGAAATTTGTCACATGTCAGTATAAAGCCAATTAAAATGCTTGAAAACGGGGCTAAAACGTAAACAAGAGCACGTTGGCGAAATCACGTGATATAATGCGCCCCGCTGATTGGCGGCTGACCTTTAAACCCACAAGAAACCATGTTTGTTTTGCTTCGACATCGGGTGCACCGGACATCGTTTTTGCATAAAATCTGCGAATTCTAATTTATTATTAAGTTGTCAGTGCCGTAGTTTTAGTTGTTAGTTACATAGGTTTTAACCTGTGCAGTGATAGGCTCAACAACAGTATGGATGTTGCACAGCAGCGTGACATAGACATCGATCGACCTAGGCCTAGCGCTCGGCGATGGCCGCGGTGGCAAAATCTGCGCGGAGTGTTTGACAACGAATCTTTGACACAACTATTGGGTGCGTATCGGATGGGGAGTTTACTGGATTCGTACGTGTCAGACAACAACAGTGAATCAGGGAGTGTCGTTTTGGCGCTGAGTGCAAAAGTGGCGAGGAAGACTAATACCAAGTGACAGCTGACATTGACAGCTTTGATCATGGATCGCAACGCCAACGCTACTGAAAATGTACTCGTAGATTTATACCAAGAACTTGAACACGTTCGTAGATTCATCTGCGGTTGCAGGTGTTTTATGCTAGAACTTGCTGTCAACAATTCATGGATTGGCAAAAATGTTTGACAGCCCGAACGAATGCAAAGGAGATGACAGCCAGACTGAGGGTAAGTTATACTAGCTCTATTGACTGTTTTGCTGTGGTGGCAGGCTCAGCCTCACCCATTGTCACATTGAGCTCTCTAACAATGACATGCCATGACTCACATAAACCCGTGGCTTTGCTGTGACTGTGAGAGTATCAATGTCACTGGTAATGTACTAGTACGGTAATATACTAGTACCATAATTCATTTAGAATTATGTTGTTCACTTATTTATACCTGCTTGTTATTATCGTAGATCTTCATGAAATTAATTATCACATTTATTAGGTAGAATATTTATTATTATTAGGGGAGGGGAGTAATGTTTTGTAACAGGTAAGAAAGAAAACATTTTTATTTACTGATGTTAACGAATGGGATGGAAGGTTTATAATATTCAGAGCTGACTTAAATGATCCAAGGTATTCGTCAATTATGCTGTTAGCCTGCTTATTTACCTAGCTGCTGGGCTCACTATGTATATGTCATCTGATTTAAAGATCAACTGTCCATATCTCCAGTTTGAAATAATTGACAGTCATTACATAAACTTTTGCAGGATTAAATGTTTTGTATATAGGAAGTTAAGACCATTATGTTTGTTTTGTATCAGGTTTACGTCTGAAGAACCCAGTGTCGTGTTCGCCAGGAAGCAGCCATCCGATGACAAACAGCGGTTCGATTTGCAGCACAGGCGAGGAGTCTACCCACCTGCTGCTCTACCTACAGAACCATCACCCCCATGCCTCAACATCCACCAATAGTGTTTGTTTTACAAAATCAATGAAGTCTGCGGACATCAACTGTCCAGAGCAAAGCCGACACATCCGAAGCCGCACCAGTCCACTGCTGCAACAGTCTTCCCATCACGTGAAGTGGCTGCTGCCATTGGCACATCAAAAAATGACAAAAGAAGCAGTGACTGTGTCCGAGTGTGTCGTGCTGTGTCAGAAACAGACAGAACACATGGCTAGATTCTGTAAACATTTTACTGTCGATTTCCGATTTGGTGCAGAATGTTCAAAAGGGAACTATAAGAGCTGCAAAGGTGAAATTTCACCACACTGTGCACATTGATGTGGTCTACAACTGTGCCAAATTTCACAAATTTCACTGTCTTCATGTTGCAAATGTATTAAAATACTTCATTAAACTTTAAAGCTGTTTTTCTCAGAATCGGTTTTCAGAAAATTACTTGGTACACCTTCTCTTTATAAAACAATAACTTGGCGACCAATACAGCTAGACATTTGTGTTTGGAACCATTGGAAAGCCCATAAATTTACCTTTCACATGGTACCTTTAACTCAAAAATGATTTTCCTACTTATTCTGATTTCTGTACACACACATATGTATATGTATATGTATATGTATATGTATATGTATATGTATATGTATATGTATATGATATGTATATGTATATGTATATGTATATATTATTATTATATATATATATATATATATATATATATATATATATATATATATATATATATATATATATATATATATATATATACCATATACGTTTGACGTTGTGTTGTGTGTTTTCAATTTTAATACAATAATAATGACATCTTATGCGCCAATATTTTCGAAATCAAGCTCAGTGGCGCGACAAAACCAAAGTATTAAGCAATCTCGTAATCGTAAACAATGCGCAAGTCGTCGATGGATGGATGAATGTGCTAGGAAGCGAAGGAGAATAGGCTGCATTAAAGAGATGGTTTTTAGACGCCGGCCGAATGAAACTATATTTCCTTGTAATTTAACACTGGCAGGAAGGGAATTCCACACAATTGGTGCGGCTGTCGAGAAAGCTCTGGTTCCAGTTTTCCTTGTCACTCGAGGAATGTAAAAAGGGTTACTACTGGTTGATCGTAGCTGTCTGGAATTTCTTGCAGGAGTGGGAACATAATTAAGATATGCTGGTTGTGTTGCTTCATCTGTGACATAGTTACAGCCTTTTGTAAATTGGTACCTAAACAAATCGTCACGTACAAAACGATGTGCAGGTGGTTGCTGCGAGCTGTACATTTTCCTGTATACATTACACCCTTACCTTCCAGTTACATGTACGCATATAATAACAGCACAACATTTTTCGTATTTGTCTTTCTAAGTACCCAATTACATTTTGTTTTAATACGTGAAAACATATTAGGACTCCATCAGTTTTTAATTGTTTGTTATAATTACAAAGATAACAATGTTTTCTTTCAGTATGTGACTCATTTTATAAAATAGTTTATTTTAATCTGTATTGTGTTTAATGTGATCTTTACCACATTTCCAAATACCAGATACTAATTTTAGATGAGTATAGACTATGAAATGACAATATTACGTTTATACATCTTGGATAATAAACATTACTGGTTTTATATGTAGTATTGTAGCCCGTAGATACAATTGCTTTTTGTATTCACTACTGGCACATTTCGTTCATTCATTTATAGTTTTACATTGTGATAGTCCAAAACAAAGCCTTCTGTACCTGATGTATTCGTTCTGTATGTGGCTGGTTTCATAACCCAAATATATCGAAATAAATAAAACATCTTAAAAAACAATTAACCGGAATGTCATGTTCCGCACGTGTGTTTTAGGAGTTCAGATAACCATTAATCAAATCTAACGCTTCAGGAAACGGTGGCGAGCAACAACGATATTATCGCTAAAACCAGCGACCAGAGTGTACTGAGCCCGCTTCCCTCCTCCGATGGTGTACGATACAGGGACATGATGCATGAATATATCCTCCAGTGCAGTGTCATAAACATTCTCGGGCACGAGCCACTTGTATCGGTTCATTTCCCCTACCACTGGGTAAAAGAAGTTCACTCGAACTGTGTCATTCTAAACGTCACGTTGTTCTTCACTTACATAGTAGGTGAAACCAAAGCCAAGATCCAACCTGGAACTCCTGAAAGTGACTGTCTTCGCATGCTTCTCCCCTTTATGTCTGCTGGTTTAACTGGGGAGCAGGAACTGGCGTAGGTTGTGGGAACAGTACATGGTCTGGCATCCAAGAACATATTGGTCATGATGGGAGCAGTATGGTCCGTATCAGGACGTCTTACGCATCATCAGTAGCCCAGGCTGGACAGACACCGCTGCATGATTCGCCTTAGTTCCCTTCACCGTCGTAGAAGTCGTCAATGCATCGAGTGTCATGCAACTTTCACCGATGTCATCTTTTGTGACAACCAGGAACAGTATTATACCGGACGAGTTCTCGTGCCCGGCGTATCGGCTGCGGTCAAGATGCTGCGACCACGTGATCAACTATCAAGTGCATATCCTCTGGCGTCCGGTGTGATTCCTGAAACTTGCAAGAGCGCTCCGCCACAGTCATGGGCTTTTTACGTAACATAGCGAGTGCTACATGGAAATAGCAGCAGACAACAATTACTGCCACCGCAAATCCTGCGCAACTACTCATTTATATCGATAGATATTTACAGCTATTCCACAAACATTAACAAAACACTTTAAAAGTTGTAAATGTTACGTGTTTTTTTAAGAATTGAACTGTTAAATACACGTTTAATACTTTTAAATATACATCAAGGATCACAACAAACAACGTGACAGCAATTTATTTACATTATTTATTACTGATTAGTCACGTAGAGAACGAAACGCCACGTGTATAACGGCAGATGAATTTTGCCTTTAAATATACGAAACAAGTTAGAGCCTTTCTTACCTAAACGTCACATCTTGATTTCAAAAATGTTGAATCAAAACGTCCGATGTCAAAGACACACTAAAACAGTCTAGATATTGTACTGAGTAACCCAACAATGCATGCTTTTGAAACAGTTTCGTACGTGACGATTTTATTCTGTATGTGACGCACGCATTTTGTACATATGTCACAAAAAACGTTTCATTTCTTCGTCTGGTTTTAGTGTATTAAACTACATGTATGCGGAACGACGTTTAAAGCATTTCGGGTTTCTATGTGATAGGCCCAAAAATATATCCCTGCTATAATACACTTAGCATGATGACTAATATAGGGTCGAAGTATTCCTAACATTTAATTGATATATATATATATATATATATATATATATATATATATATATATATATATATATATATATATATATATATATATAATTATGTGATCTTAGTTCTATATATATATATATATATATATATATATATATATATATATATATATTATATATATGTAAGATCACATATAGATATATATATATATATATATATATATATATATATATATATATATATATATATATATATATATATATATATATATATATATATATGCGGATATAATCACTTATGGTTGTTTCTTATGTTTCTTACACGTATTTCACTGGCTGCTCAATAAAACATGATTAAGAGCACATGCCAAACCTATCTGATTAATGAGGGCAACACTATGTAAAGATATTTCCGCTGGACGAATGGCTAAGGAGAATAATATCCATAAAACAATTTAACCGATATCTGACAATATCCAACTTTTTATGACACATATTTGAATAAGGTCCGTCTATTGACCGTCTAACCATTTATCGTTCGCAAATGTCTGGGAAAAAAACGAAAACAGCAATCAATGACCGTGTTCCATTTTCAAATTAAAAGAACCAAAAAACCGCTCGAACACAATATAAGTGAAAAGTAAGCGTATGATAGTTGGTATTATACTAATATAATAAATAACAGTATTTGTCTACGCCATATCTCTAGCAATAAAACCATTCAGAGGCGCATTACACTTTGCAGGAATATAGAGATTACTTTAAAGTTACAAAATAGAGATGTAGTTGTAAAATAAATAGATCAGTAAAAATTGTTCAATATAAATAAATAATATTAGTCTTAATAATATTAAAATACTAATACTGATAAATAATAGTTAATTACATTACAAGTTAAAAATAAATAAATAATAAAATAGTTGATAAATAGTAGACATTAATTTTTTTCGGATATTATAAATGTTCTTTTAAAGTGAAAACGCTCTTTTAAACAGAAATGTCTTCAGTTGCTTCTTGAACGAACTGAGGCAGTCTGTGGCACGCATGGCAAGCGGCAGATTGTTCCAGAGGCGTGGAACAGCACTTGAAAATGCTTTTATCCGTCCCTGTAACCTTTCATATTAGTATAGAGACATCAGTACAATGTATACTCTCTCTCTCTCTCCTCCCTCTCTCTCATTGGATACCGTGTCCGCTTGCGGATTTGTCCGAATTGTCAGGTCAACGCTTTCATCGATTCACAATTGCAGAACGAAACAGCTCCGGGTCCTGAGAATAACTTTGCTTCACCAGCAGCAGGCCGACACACCATATTGCGTAGACACACAGTAACAGGTCACCTCCTCATAACAAAGTAGTGTGACCTCGCACTGTTCGAAGTATGACTAATGTTATTAGTGCTAACCAACATGGCGTTAGACGTCACCTTTCATATGGGTGGATGCAACATTTCCTTTTATTAACTAAGAGTCTCTTATCCAGGGTGTACTTATGGGATATGTCGACTTCAGTAATCTCGCCGCAAAGCAAAGCTTCCCCTCGGGTTAGACAACATGCACGGCGCTCATTGGGAAGAAAATGCTGTGGATGTCTGTAGGTTAGACAAGTCTTTGACAAAGATTACGCAATTGGTAACAGCGTGGATATATTTGCTTGTCGTGTACACGGTTGGAGCCCAATGCTCTACGGTTGGACATTTGGTTATTATTTTATTTTCCTTTCTACCTTCCAATAATTAAACAATTCGCCGATTCAATTCGTAACATTCATAACTGGACATGTGATACGGAGACACGTGCAATGCTAAGTCAGGTATAAAACGTCATTTCATGTTCAATGTTATACAAGCGACGAGTAGGTCAACAGCATAAGTCAAGTCATATTTTACAACGTTTTATGTCATTCAATAATTTTTATGCAAACAATATGATAAAAACATTTTCCACGTAATTTCCATAAATCAATCGCAAATGATTTCATCGAAACTATGTTTGTTGACATATTGACATTTCTATCAGGTGAGATAGATTGTGTGTTCTATTGAATACAATTCTAACATATTTCACGACAACGTCACCAAAATTTACAAGCATCATCAGTCGATCTCTCGGTACCACTATTTTGGTAGCTGTGTCTTGCGTTACCGTGAGAGTATGACCAACGTGAGCTATATTACTATTGAATTCATCATGAGCGTATACATTTTAGTATCGCATATATCATTTGCACGACTTTTTGTCGTACCGACTTGAACAACACCAAATACAATAAACTATTTACAAAGGTGTTAGCTTCATATAACCACACACAGGCAAAGTTAAGCATGCCTGAAACAGATGCACTCGTGCCACTACGCCGAGCAGTGTAGGTTAAGACTGGTGTGTTGAGAAGTAGCGAAACGACGCAGATTATGATTATATTTTTGGATGACCGTATTGCTTGGGCCGTGACGAAACCGGTGTTTCCGATGGAGCTGTTGCCACCACCGACCGAATGTTCGAGGGCGGAAATCTGTCGATGAGTGCGCACTACTACGATGACAATGCGTATTGTACCATAGACGATTAGTAAGATCGGTAACAGAACACCGACTACGAAGAATGTCATGTAACCGGCCTTCACATTGTTGTCGTTCGGCAAGCGATATGTGCACAACATTGTATTCCACGTTATGTTCACCTTAAAGTTAACGACAGCAAGCAAGCCGCCAATTATCCAGTTCACACCAATGAAGATGTAACAGCGTTTGTGTGTGAGAAGTTGCTCGACTCTAAGCGGCTTCAAGATGACCACCATCTTGGAGAGTGTCAGCCAGCATAGACTATGCATTGAGTTGGAACCAAACCACCACATGGTAAAGGCGTGTATCTTCGGAAGGAGACTAACCATGTCGGCGACTTCCGGCGTTGCCCTGGAGCACAGGGCGGCACTGATGGGCATGAAGGTACACCCGGCAGCGAGGTCGGACACCGACAGCGAGAACATGAACAGGGTCGTGCGATCTTCTCGTAGCTGCGGGTAACGTGCGATCACAGCGATCACGAGCGAATTCATAATGACGTTTAGTATGATTATTACACACACTACAGCCACTTTTATATCAGAGTATTCTTTCGAGGTAACGTTATCGCTGAATGCCATGTTAAGATGAATGGTTGAATTAGTACTGCTATTCATCGCGTCGATCATTGGTGTAACTGTGCGCAATATATCCGATCACAAAGAATGCTATTTACACACGTGACGATCGGTATACAGTATAAACAATACTTCTCTCGTGCGGAATTCACGGTCCAAATTATCCACGTACTCGATGTAGAAATCGCATGTATTTGCGCCACATGTATTCAAATGCGTTAATATAAATCAACACTGTACTTCTCACGTACACATAGAGACAGTTCACTTTATCCCTTCAATATAGTATAACCCAGTGCAAGTTCACCATCATTCGACGTTGCGCACACAACCCTGAACTCGCCCTCTTCAGCGGTGGTATGTTTCATATATCATATAAACGACTCAGGCGTGTGTTAACTGATCTCCGTACATTAACACAATCGATACTCCATTAAGCTATTGGGCACCGCGTGCATTTCACGGTCGTCTGCTTGCGGCTATCCCTTCTTCCAGGTCACCTCTTCCAGTGACGGAAGTGTAGTATTCACTTGAGCAAAATAAAACACTTCCGGTTTCGGATAAAAATCTTGTTCCAACAATAGCGAACAGACATAACTCTCTGCGTAGAAACACAACAGCAGTTCACGTCTTCGTTTCAACATCGACGACGTCGCCCTGTTCGCGGTGTTACATATCACTGATTCATCTGATGCAACATTTCATGTGCGTGGATGCAAACCATTTTTCATTACTTAATAGACTGTGTATGTTTCGACTTCACTCATTCGTGCCGCTAAGCCTTGGCCCCAAGTTATTAATCTACTCCCTGGTCACAAGCAAAGGCGCTTTCTTATTCCTGTACATCTGTACGTAATCCGAGTCAAATAACACAATATGTACACGTAATACCGAAACATTAAGCAATTCTTGCTATTTATTCATCTGACAACTGCAATTATACAACTCTATTTCCAACCTCAAACAACTAATTTGTCAGGAAACCACAAGGACATCAGCTACTTCAACGTGCAAGAACCATAGACAAGCAGCACAAGCTCGTTGCTCAACCATAAAATTATTCTAGTTAACCTACCTCGTTAAGAGAAATTATACCAGAATTCTATATGACTTTTATACAAGGCAGATTTTGATCCTATACAAAACCGCTAACATCACCAAAAGGAACACGCATCATCAGTCTATCTTGTAACACCTATATGACTTTTATACAAGGCAGATTTTGATCCTATACAAAACCACTAACATCACCAAAAGGAACACACATCACCAGTCTATCTTGTAACACTTATATTTTGGTAGCAGTGTACTGCATTAACTTAAACGTATCATGCGCGTATAGAGACTCGTATCCCATAAACAATTTGGATGTTTTTTTGTCGTACCGACTTGAACAGAACTAAATACAATAGACTATTTACAAAAGTGTTGGTTTCAAATAAACACAAACTGACAGAACTGAACGTATCTGGTCAAAATGCGTTCGCGACATTTCTCAGAACAGAATAAGCTAGGACAGGTGTGTTTAGAAGTAACGTACCGATGCAAACGACTATAAATGTTTTTGAGGATCGTATTGCTTGAACCGCGACGAAACCGGTATATCCGACGGTAGTATTGCCAAAAGCGACCGAATGTTCAAGGGCGGAAATCTGTCGATGAGTGCGCCGAACCACGACGACAATGCGTATTGTACCATAAACGACTACTGAGCCCGGTAATACAATGCCCACTGCGAAGTATGTCATGTAAACCGCCTTCAAACTGTTGTCGTTCGGCAAGCGATATGTGCACAACACTGTATTCCACGTTATATTTGCTGTGGCGTTTACCATCGCAAGCAAGAATCCAATAACCCAGAACGCTGCAATGACGAAGTAGCAGCGCTTGTAATATGTCAATTGGATGGATAAAGCGTAAAGCAGGCAACTATTCCAGTAACATATGCAACATAACATCATCACTTTGCGAGCGAGCTTCTGTTGCCCGTGGACAAGTTGGATACATTAGGTGTAGTATTTCAAAGAAAGTAATGTGTAATGAAAACGCAACTTGTGTAAGAGGCCCAGATTACACCGCGGATGACTAATATTATATATATATATATATTATATATATATATAATTTTATATATATATATATATATATATATATATATATATATGTAAACACAATCCGCGCGAATGCAACACACATTCTCGCATACGCACACATACACCAACTCAATACAGTTATATTTCTTTGGCATTACACCAAACACAACGCACTGCTACCACTACTACAACTGGAAGCTTAGGGAGCATGCTAATTCCTAAGAATACTTTTTCATTGCCGTGAAACGGGTAATGCTAAAAGATAGACAAACCATACCATTCGTGGTGAACTGCCATACAAAACACAAAAGTTCTTTCAAGACTTGTGTGGGTTGCATCTCTTCTCACGCGTCGTGTTCTGAGAGCTGTTTTTTTCCGGCAAACTTCGGAATAAAAACAACATAGACTACTGACGTGTCACACACCTGTCCTAGCCTGTTCTGTTCTGCGAAATGTCAAGAACGCATACGTTCAGCTTCGTCAGCTTGTGGTTATTTGAAACCAATTCGTTTGTAAATAGTCTTTTGTATTTAGTTCTGTTCAAGTCGGTACGACAAAAACGTCATCCAAATGATAGAAGAGACATTCATCTGAATACGCGCATGGTGTGGTCAATAACAGCGTAGCCAACTCTCAATTTAACCCTTTAGCGTTGGTTCTCAAGCAACATATTCACGTGAGCGCGTGCTAAAGACGGTTTAGAAACACCGTTAGGCACCGAACTCCGAAGCCCCGACGGTCGTGAAATATCGCCTAAGTATAGAGTCAACTCCGAGCACCGAGTGTGTTTATAACCCGGGGCTAAGGCTTAGCGGTGCTAGTGATGTCGAAACATCTCATTAGGTCTGCTTAAGACTACTAATTACGCAAACGCTCTTTGCATCCGCGCACATGAAATGTAACATCTGACAACTTGTTGGTTAGCACCAACAGCGTAAGTTATAAGACAAACACGGGCAGTCATAGTATTTATTATGAGTGCGTGAACTGTTTTCTACGCAGTGTGCTGTATATGATCGCATATGTTGAAGGAAATTACTCTCAAGACCAGGTCGTGTTTTACTTTACTAATGTGAACAAGACTCCTTCACCAACGGTACTACGCGATGTAATGTATGAAGTGGACGACTAGGATTGTCGCAAGCAGTGAATTGTATACTAGACACGTTGTCTAATTTCGTACAAACGTTTTTCTCTGTACTACGACCCATTGACACTCAGAGGATTTTCAATTGTCTATAATATAAGATAGACCCTTGCGGAGGAGGAAGAATCAATTTGTGTGCGCAAGGACGACCAAAAATGAACTGGTCTTCTGTTTTGTTGATTCAGGTGGGACTCAGCTAATAAGTACACTAAATAAACATTGTTAATTGGTTAAATTATTTGAAAAGCTATTACGCAAGAATGTGTGGACTGTACATTAAGCAAAAGGTACATTTGGACGGTATTATATGAAGAGAAAGACGGCGCTTTGATCGTGTGCCGCTCATCACGTGTGCATATATCATTCTTGATAATGTAGTGTATGGTTACACCAATAACCGGCGCGATGGATAATGGTACTAATTCTACAATTCCATTTAACATGGAAATCCGTGATATGATTAACAAAAACGAATATGCTTACATCAAAACAGGAGTAATATGTGTAATAATCATATTGAACGTGGTTTTGAATTCGCTCGTGATCGCTGTGATCGCACGTTACCCGCAGCTACGAGAAGATCGCACGACCCTCTTCATGTTTTCGCTGTCGATGTCCGACCTCGCTGCCGGATGTACCTTCATGCCCATCAGCGCCGCCCTGTGCTCCGGGAAATTTCAGGGAGTCGCCAACGAGTATAGCTTTCACCCGAAGATACACGCACTTACGATGCACTGGTTTGGTTTCAACTCGATACATAGCTTGTGTTGGCTGACAATTTTCAAGACCATCAGCATACTTACGCCGTTCAGAGTCGAGCAACTTCTCCCTCGCAAATGCTGCTACATTATCTTTGAAATGATCTGGATTGTTGGATGTTCGCTTGCAACGGTGAACTTCACAGTGAACTCAACATGGAATTTGGTTCTATGCTCCCATCGCATGCCGAACGTTTCCAGCGTGAAGGCGGTTTACATGATATATTTTGTAGTCGGCATTGTATTACCTGTCTCTGTAATCGTCTATGGCACAATACGCATTGTCATTGTGGTAGCGCGCACTCATCGACAGATTTCCGCCCTGGAACAATCGGTCGCTTTTGGCAATTATACCGTCGGAAACACCGGTTTCGTCACGGTTCAAGCAATACGATCTTCCAAAAAATTAATCGTCATTTGCATCGGTACGTTACTTCTAAACACACCAGTCTTAGCCTATTCTGTTCTGCGAAATGTCACGAACGCATCTATTCCAGATACGTTCAGCTTCGTCAGCTTGTGGTTATTTGAAACAAACACTTTTATAAATAGTCTATTGTATTTGGTTCTATTCAAGTCGGTAGGACAAAAAGTCGTCCAAATGATATATGAGACACTCGTCTGCATACGCACACGAAGTGGTCAATAGCAGCATGGCCAACTCGCAAGTTAACGCAGAACACTACTACCAAGATATTTGTATTGAAAGATTGACTGATGGCGCTTGAAACGTTTGGTGACGTTGTGAAATATGTTCAACTTATAAGAAATAGATTACACACACAAATTCACCTGATTGATATGGTTTTATATGCTAAGATAGTCATTTGAAAAACATATGTTGCACAAACAAGAGTGTAGTCGGACAATTTGGTCGGTGGTATATGCAGATATGTATTTCTGGTAAACTGCGCGTTTAATTAAAAAAAAAGTTGTATTATTATGTTTACACGAATGACTGATGTGATGGATAGTGGTACTAATTCTACTCTCCTCTTTTACAAAGAATTCCACGATATCATGAAAAAGAACGAATATTATGATATTAAATCGGCGGTTATCTGCGTAATATTCATATTGAACGTGATTATGAACTCGCTCGTGATCGCTGTGATCGCACGTTACCCGCAGCTACGAGAAGATCGCACGACCCTCTTCATGTTATCGCTGTCGGTGTCAGACCTCGCTGCCGGGTGTACCTTCATGCCCATCAGCGCCGTTCTGTGCTCAAGTGCAACGCCGGGAGTCGTAGACATGTTTGGACTCCGTCCTAAGGTGCATGCCTTTATGTTGTGGTGGTTTGCGTTCAACTCGATGTATAGTCTGTGTTGGCAGACAATCTCCAAAGCGACGTCATCCTGAACCCTTTTAACCGCTTGCGAGAGAACCCTCTCTCTCTCTCTCGCAAGCGCTGCTACTTCATCATTGGAACGTTCTGGGTTATTGGTTTTTTGTTTGCGATACCAAACGTCACAGCAAATATAACGTGGAATACAGTATTGTGCACGTATCGCTTGCCGAACGACAACAGTTTGAGGGCGGTTTACATGACATACTTCGCATTGTATTACCGGGCTGAGTAATCGTTTATGGTACAATACGCATTGTCATCGTGGTTCGGCACACTCATCGACAGATTTCCGCCCTCGAACATTCGGTCGCTTTTGGCAATACTACCGTCGGAAATACCGGTTTCGTCACGGTTCAAGCAATACGATCCTCAAAAATGTAATTGTCATTTGCATCGGTACGTTACTTCTAAACACACCTGTCGTAGCCTATTCTGTTCTGAGAAATATCACGTACGTACCAGATACGTTCAGCTTCGTCAGTTTGTGGTTATTTGAAACGAATACCTTTGTAAAAAGTCTATTATATTTGGTTTTGTTTAAGTGTGTACGGAAAAAAGTAGTCCACATGTGTTGTGCGATGCTCGTCTATATTCGCGCAGGATGAGAGCTTCAATATTAGCAAAGCTCAATAGAGCCATAATCTCATTTAACTTACAACTTGTCTGCTGTTATATTGGGGTTGAAAGGTCGACCGATTACATAGGTAACCCGTGCATCGATGTTTAAGTTCTTGCTTTCTTGATAATAGTGTAATGACATCTGTTCAACTTGTAAGGAGTAATTTACATAAACCGTCTGACCTAATTTTGTGACTGATACTGCAAACATGCGCGGAATTATTTACCACTGTTGATCTTACATAGGACATATTATTTATATATTATATGCAAAGACATGCTAAAGGGACTACCATAAGAGTCCCCAGTTGAAATTGTTTTATGTTTCTGTTGAATGGAAATAAAATGTGATATATGTTATATAATTTGTCTATGCAAAAACTGTGCTTTTGTTGTGTTCATCGTAAGATAGTAACTGGATTGTTGTGTTGTAACATGCAGCTAGGGTGTATGTCCACATGTTGATGTTACTGAATGCATACATGTTGTATTGTGTTTGGGGGACATCATAGCGGTTGAGTGTGCGTGTATGTGCAAGCATAACAATTAACGTTTGTGCTCCGGCGTGCTAATTTTTAATTGTTAATTCAGTTGCTAGAATTGTATAGTTTGATTCCGCTCACTCTCCAGCTATATGGCCATCAGCCAGGGGTACTAGTGTACCGTAACGACCCATGGTTTGCGAGGATGCTTTTGTATAATTCGTAGTACTCGACAAGAAAGCATTATCCCGCTCTGTCTTTCAACTTTATTATCAAACAATTCTCACTAGAATTAACTATCCATGATGCGGGTGTCAGCATAGGTAATACAATGTCCAATGGCATGGCTTATGCCGACGACATTGCCCCACTCTATAGACATTGTCTAAACGTACAAAACTTAATTGATATACACTGCATGTGTTGCATACAGTAAAATTGGCGATTCAAGCTGTGATGTGAAACATAGAATTGCGTGACTGTTGACAACTGTGTGCTTTAGCAAGAAACAAAGTGGAGGCTTGGTGGCAATTACTTATATAATGAAGAGTCGCTCTATATACTCGGTAATTTGTTTAATCGTGGTGGTAATAGCGCCAGTCATATCTACAATAGATTAACAACAGTGGGCAATAATGTTATGGGATTGATAGTATCGGTATGTTATACAATGAAGGTAATATCCATATTCGAAAGTATCTTTATAAATGTAGATATCAACCCTTTAACATAAGGGGTAGAATATAGGAGAAGTTACAGTATCCAAATGCAAAGACTAGAATATGTGCATTGTAAATTGATCAGACAGTCTTGCATTAGGTATCCGGTCCCATATCACAACACTACTTAAAGAACTAGTTATCGATAAGGTACAGGGTATACTATAAATAAAATGTATCATCGTTATATAATGTAATATTTATAATAGTAAATTATCCATGTCGACTGACACAACATCATTCATGACGTTTCATTGTTTTCGGCCTTACGGTACTTGGGCCTCTGCTGGAATGGGCCGTATCCATGAAATGGGTACCAGCCATATTTTTTAAAAATCACTCTAGACCTGATGCCCAAGATGACTCGATTAAAAGCCTTCATATTAACTGAAACTATTTTTTTCAAGCCATATTCACATGAACATATTTTAGTAACACCTTAAATACATTTTATTAGTAGTAAATTAGTAGTAATTTTACTGTTAGTCGTTTTTGTGCGAATGTATGCATTATATTGCTTCTTCTTGGGTAACATAAGCTCAATAAACTGCTACAGCTACTAATAATAAAATAAAAACGGACGCCCCGATGATTGTGAAAACTCGTCTGAACCTAGAGTTGTTCGCGACCAGCGAGCATGTTTGATCACCCGAGGTCAAGACGTTGCGGCGTGTGTAAGATGCAACATCATATTAGTTCCGCGATGACGAAATACTATTAATTAATTAATTAAAACAATTTGCATCCGCTACATGAAAGGTTATATCTTATGCCTTGTTCTTTAGCACCAATAACTTATGCAATAAAGTGAACTCAGTGAAGTCATCAGATTTGCAATGAGGACGTAACCTGCTGTTGTTTTTTACACAGTGTCTTGTGTCTTTTCGCTCAGATGACTAAGATTCCGTTGTCAAAGGAGGTAATCGATGAAAGTGTTAAGTGGATAATTAGAATAACTGCAGCAATCGTAGTAAAACCGACACGGTGTCCAACATCGTTACGGAATATCGATTTTGGTAATGTCTCTCTCTATACGGGGACGAATTAGCACACGCCTACTTTTACATCTAGCGGACGAGGGCGAATTCAGTTTCGTGTACGCAGCAATGACCAATGGATAACTGGTACGGTGTTAGGCTGCATCGAAGTGATATAAGGAATTGTTTTGATATGCTAAATAAACATTATTTATTGTCGTAGTTTACCTGAGCATATGTTGCGCAAGAAAAAGTGATTTCTTCATCAAGTACTAGGACAAGTTGGACGATGGCATGCACAAGGAGAAGTAGTGCTTATATCGTATGCCGATTATCACGTGTGTATATATTATTCTGTATGATCGAAACCTTGCGTTTTCATTTGTCACGTAATATAAGATTACATATCTAACTGAAGCGATGGATAACGATCGCTGTGACCGCACGTTACCCGGAGCTACGAGAAGATCGCACGACTCTATTCATGTTCTCGCTGTCGGTGTCCGACCTCGCTATATATATATATATATATATATATATATATATATATATATATATATTTCCCCCAGGAATACCAAGGTTCCGCAACATTTTGTGGTTAGACAATGAAGGAACATAATGCTGGTGTACATAATTATGTAAATGGAGACGTGAAGATGGTATTGCGAAGAGAAACAGAGAATACGTACTATATATATATATATATATATATATATATATATATATATATATATATATATATAGTCGGTGAGTGTGCCGAACCACGATGACAATGCGTATTGTACCATACACGATTACTGAGCCCGGTAATACAATTCCCACTGCGAAGTATGTCATGTAAACCGCCTTCAAACTGTTGTCGTTCGGCAAGCGATATGTGCACAACACTGTATTCCACGTTATATTTGCTGTGGCGTTTACCATCGCAAGCAAGAAACCAATAACCCAGAACGTTCCAATGATGAAGTAGCAGCGCTTGTGAGAGAGACGCTGTTCGACTTTAAAAGGGTTCGGGATGACGATCGCTTTGGAGAGTGTCAGCCAACACAGACTATACATCGAGTTGAAAGCAAACCACCACAACATAAAAGCATGCACCTTGGGAAGGAGTCCAAACTTGTCTACGACTACCGGCGTTGCCCTTGAGCACAGAACGGCAATGATAGGCATGAAGGTACACCCGGCAGCGAGGTCGGACACTGACAGTGAGAACATGAATAGGGTCGTGCGATCTTCTCGTAGCTGCGGGTAACGTGCGATCACAGCGATCACGAGCGAGTTTATAATCACGTTCAATATGATTATTACGCAGATAACCGCCGACTTAATACCATAATATTCGTTCTTGTTCATGATATCGTGGAATTCTTTGTTAAAGGGAATAGTAGAATTAGTACCATTATCCATCATGTCAGTCATTCGTGTAAACATAATAATACAACTTTTTCAAATTAAACGCACAGTTTACCAGAAATACATATCTGCATATACCACCGTCCAACTTGTCCGAGTACACTCTTGTTTGTGCATCATCTATTTTCAAAAAAGACTATAATATGTTCTTACTTAGCATATAAAACGAAGTAACTGTGTCCGCCCGATGCAGTTTTACACAGCAAGCAAGGATGAGCCTCTTATAAACAAGTAAAAATCAGGCATGTGGTATACGACCTTTGACCAGAGACTATGGCAAAATCGATATTGCTGAGCAATTTATTAGTCTTATAACAGCAATTATACCACCATCTTTCCACATGGACAACTTCTCAAAGACTAATTTGCCAGGAAACCACAAGGAGAACAAGAACTTCAATCAATGCCCAGCTTCGACCATCATATCCTTCAACGTGCAAGAACTGACAGCGAAACAGCAGCTTGCCGTTACACCATCAAATTATACTATTTAATTGACGTCGCATATCAACTGAACAACAGGAAATACAATTCAAGCCTGACGTCCAAGGAGGCTGATATGTAGTAGCAGTAGGCTTACTGCGCTAAAGTCAGTATTCCTCAGAAGCAATAAGGCAGTTTCATTCCTTTCCAGTTCGTGACAACGAGACAGCAAATCGTCTCTCGACCGTCAAATTATACTACTTACCTGACCTTGAATATCAAAATTATGTATAACGTAACAAGATATATTGATCCAGTCTTCAATAATAATAATAATATTATTATTCCGGAAACATTCCTGCCGATGCCACTGGTTTTTAGTTGCACATGTGGTGTGGTGGCACATTCAATATTAAGTCAGCTAAGAAACTTGATTTCTTGTTCAATGACCTATTAAAGATGATTACGTCAACTACATAAGTAAAATCGCAGTGTACAACATAATATGATTCATTCTAAGTCACATTACGTCTATTGCAAATTATTTAATCGAAACTACGTTCGTTGTCACGATGACATATCCACAGGTGAGTTTGTGTGTATAATCTATTTTTACATATCCATCAGAAGAGATAGAGTGTGTAATCTATTGATTACAAGTTGAGTATATTTCACAACAACGTCACCAAATATTTCAAGCGCCATTAGTCACTCTTTCAATACTAATAATTTGGTAGGAGTGTTCTGCGTTAACTTGCGAGTTGGCCATGCTGCTATTGACCATTTCGTGTGCGTATGCAGACGAGTGTCTCATATATCATTTGGACGACTTTTTGTCCTACCGACTTGAATAGAACCAAATATAATAGACTATTTATAAAACTGTTTGCCACAAGCTGACGAAGCTGAACGTATCTGGAATAGATGCGATCGTGACATTTCGCAGAACAGAATAGGCTAAGACTGGTGTGTTTAGAAGTAACGTACCGATGCAAATGACGATCACATTTTTGGAGGATCGTATTGCTTGAACCGTGACGAAACCGGTGTTTCCGACGGTATTATTGCCACAAGCGACCGAATATTCGAGGGCGGAAATCTGTCGATGAGTGCGCGCTACCACAATGACAATGCGTATTGTGCCATAGACGATTACAGAGACAGGTAATACAAAGCCGACTACAAAATATATCATGTAAACCGCCTTCACGGTGGAAACGTTCGGCATGCGATGGGAGCATAGAACCAAATTCCACGTTGAGTTCACTGTGAAGTTCACCGTTGCAAGTGAACATCCAACAATCCAGATCATTGCAATGATAATGTAGCAGCATTTGCGAGGGAGAAGTTGCTCGACTCTGAACGGCGTAAGTATGCTGATGGTCTTGACAATTGTCAGCCAACACAAGCTATGTATCGAGTTGAAACCAAACCAGTGCATCGTAAGTGCGTGTATCTTCGGGTGAAAGCTATACTCTTTGGCGACTCCCTGAAATTTCCCGGAGCACAGGGCGGCGCTGTTGGGCATGAAGGTACATCCGGCAGCGAGGTCGGACATCGACAGCGAGAACATGAAGAGGGTCGTGCGATCTTCTCGTAGCTGCGGGTAACGTGCAATCACAGCGATCACGAGCGAGTTCATAATCACGTTTAGTGTGATTATTACACACACTACCGCCACTTTTACATCAGAGTATTCTTTCGAGTTAACGTTCAACAGAGAATTCAAAACCACGTTCAATATGATTATTACACAGATTACTACTGTTTTGATGTAAGCATATTCGTTTTTGTTAATCATATCACGGATTTCCATGTTAAATGGAATTGTAGAATTAGTACCATTATCCATCGCGCCGGTTATTGGTGTCACCATACACTACGTTATCAAGAATGATATATGCACACGTGATGAGCGGCACACGATCAAAGCGCAGTCTTTCTCTTCATATAATACCGTCCAAATGTATATTTTGCTTAATGTAGAGTCCACACATTCTTGCGTAATATCTTTTCAAATAATTTAACCAATTAACAATGTTTATTTAGTGTATAAACACCAATTAGCTGAGTCCCACCGAATCAACAAAACAGAAGACCAGTTCATTATTGGTCGTCTTTGCGCACACAAAGTTGATTCTTCTTCCTCCGCAAGGGTCTATCTTACAACTGAAAATCCTCTGAGTGTCAATGGGTCGTAGTACAGAGAAAAACGTTTGTACGAAATTAGACAACGTGTCTAGTATACAATTCACTGCTTGCGACAATCCTAGTCGTCCACTTCACACATTACTTCGCGTAGTACCGTTGGTGAAGGAGTCTTGTTCACATTAGTTAAGTAAAACACTACCTGGTCTTGAGAGTAATTTCCTTCAACATATGCGATCATACACTGCGTAGAAAACAGTTCACGCACTCATAATAAATATTATGACTATGACTGCCCGTCTTTGCCTTATAACTTACGCTGTTGGTGCTAACCAACAAGTTGTCAGATGTAACATTTCGTGTGCGCGGATGCAAAGAGCGTTTGCGTAATTAGTAGTCTTAAGCAGAGCTCATGAGATGTTTCGACATCACTCGCACCGCTAAGCCTTAGTCTCGGGTTATTAACATACTCGGTGCTCGGATTCGACTCCATGCTCAGGCGCTATTTCACGACCGTCGGTGCTTCGGTGTCCAATGGTGTTTCTAAAACGTTTTTAGCACTTGCAACATTAAGCTATTACTATTGAGCTGACCTTGCATCCCAGAGGCACTGAATAACGTAATAACATTGCAATGCAGTCTTTAATAATAATGATATTATTCCAGAAAATTTCTGCCGACGCCACTGATTGTCATTTGCACATGTTGATTGGAGACACGTGCAATTTTAATTCAGCTAAAATGTATTTCTTATTCAATGTCCTACGAACGACGACTGCGTCAACTACACAAGTAAAATCACATTGTAAAAAATTGACATGGTTCACTCAAAAGCAAATTATATCTATCGGAAATTATGTAATCGAAACCACGTTCGTTGTCATGGTGACATATCCATCAGGTGAGACAAAGTGTGTAATCTATTGATTACAAGTTGAATATATTTCACAACAACGTCACCAAACATTTCAAGCGCCGTTAGTCAATCTTCCGTACCAATATCTTGGTACGAGTGTTCTGCGTTAACTTGAGAGTTGGCTATGCTGGTATTCACCACATCGTACGCGTATTCAGATAAATGTCTCATCTATCATTTGGAGGATGACGTTTTGTCGTACCGACTTGAACAGAACCAAATACAAAAGACTATTTACAAATGAATTGGTTTCAAATAACCACAAGCTGACGAACCTGAATGTATCTGTTATAGATCCGTTCGTGACATTTCGCAGAACATAATAGGCTGGGACAGGTGTGTTTTAAAAGTAACGTGCATATCCAAATGACAATCACAATTTTGGAAGATAGTAATGCTTGAACAGTATTGCTTGACGAAACAGGTATTTGCCAATAGCGATCGAATGTTCGAGGGCGGAAATTTATCTATAGGTGCGCACTACCACGATGACAATTGCGTAGACAATTATTGAGACAGGTAATACAATGCCGAATACGAAATATGTCATGTAAACCGCCTTCACATTGTAAACGTTAAGCGTGCGATGGGAACATAATACAATATTCCACGATAACTTCACTGTGATGTTCAATGTTGCAAGCGAACATCCAACAATCCAGATTATTCCAAAAATAATGTAGAAGCATTTGGGAGTGAATAATTGCCCGTTTCTGAACAGCATAAGTATGCTGATGGTCTTGTAAATTGTCAGCCAATACAAGCTATGTATGGAATTGAAGCCGAACCAGTTCATCGTAAGTGCGTGTACCTTCGGGTTAAAGCTGTATTCGTCGGCGACTCCCTGAACTTTCCCGGAGCACAGGGCGGCGCTGATGGGCATGAAGGTACATCCGGCAGCGAGGTCGGACATCGACAGCGGAACCATGAATAGTCTCTTGCGATCTTCTCGTAGCTGCGGGCAACGTGCACTCACAGTGAATACGAGAGAATTCATTGTAACGTTCAATATAATCATTACACATATTACGGCAGATTTATGTTAGAGTGTTCGTTCGTATTTATCGTATTTATATAACTGAATTCCTTGTTAAACGGAATGGTTAAATTAGTAACATTATCCATCGCGCCGATCATTGCTCTAACCTTATCAACGGGCAATCATTATGTTACCACGTAAACGAGGATCGAGCCGAACAAGTAGCAATACATTTTTCATTCATAAATAATTTACAGCATGTACATTTATGCTAATATAATACTAAAATAATCCTATCTAACTTCCATACATACCTTTAACCCACTTCAAATTAAAAGTATATTGTTGACCCATAATATGCCAAAAATTGCTAATCAGTGCATGTCATTGCGTCGCATGTTCATCAAATGTTATACCACATGGACATCACCTAGTCGTTGCATCGTGTAAAACACGTTGTTGTTGCATCGTGTAAACCAGGCGATCCCCATATGTTATTGGAATAGTTGCCTGCTTTAGGCTTTATCCACCCATTTGACATCTTACTATAAGTAGAGCACATTCGATAAAAAAAACTGGGATACCTCCATAGATCCCAAGACCAAGAGAGCATCACTTGAATGGGTTACAAGGGAATGAATCGAACTCGAAACCGTCTTCAATATATTAGTTTTGATCTAGTGTGTAGCGTCGCGTGAAAGCTAGCCAGACCAAACGTCTACCTAAAACGTTTCGATTATTTTCTCGTGTTTGTGAGAATTGTAACATTAACATTCTCCCGGTGATCAGCTTACATTACCAACTACTTCACCACGTTATAATGCACGAAGTTGCTGTACTCGATAAAAAACCAGGCCTCCATCATTGTCAAGTGGTTGTCCCCCGCGTCGCCAATCTCCCCAACATTGGGCCTGATCGGTCAGTCATGCTTCCAGAAGTCGTCAACCTTGGACAGGTTTGCATGTTCACGAGGCGAAGACACATGAAACAAAAACAATAAATAGAGCGTTACAACATGTACGGTAGTTTAAGACGTTGAAACCTGTAGGCCCAGTTCTTACACACGCCCGCATTATGTCACCCCATTGGTGTATAAGACATGAACACCACGGTGATGCGGTCGAGATTACCCTAAAGAAACTGGCATCTCTTGACAGCGTTCGGCTGTGCGGCATAATAATGGCGCCAAACCGGAAGACGACGACACACCTACTGTGACGTAACGACAATACGGCAGACGCGCCATCTTCGTTTCTGGCGACATCAGATTTCCAAAATGGCGGCATCGTTGATCTAAGCGAACTGGGGGGCCGCTTTCTTCCGTCTTCTACTTCTTTCCTTCGATGTCTGCACTTGCGCTAGAGTATTTGTTCCTAAGTTACACACATAAGCCAACAGCTGTAAAAGGGTATAGCGGCCTGTGCGACATTCGGGTACTTTTTATGTATGAAGCATGTCAATGTGCGTGACACATAGCACTACACAACCAGCCCCATAGTTCAACAATGCAGTCTCCGTCCAGTGATTTTCATATCAAATATAACAAGCCTGCACTGCTGCATCCGGGTATTAAAGCCGGGTCGCCGTCGTTCCGGTAGGATGCGCAAACCACTACATTACCCGCGCCTCTTGTAACGAAGTTTTTAATGTAGGAACAATTTAGGTGGGTTCGCATTCTACACAAGTGCCGAATTCTTGTCGGAAATTGCACAAAAGTCATACTCTTGTTCCCATGCACAGGCCACTAATTTAATATCAGTACTGCTTACCTTCACAGTACTATACTCGACCACAGAGGTTCCATTCAAAATGTTGGCACTCTACTCTCTGCGATCCTGAAATCTGAAAATTTTCAACAGCGACCCTCCCGCTGAGAGAGTTTAATACAGCGTGTGACACGTTGTTTTTATTCCGAAGTTTGCCCGACTAAAACAGCTCTCTGAACACGACGCGTGAGAAGAGTTGCAACCCACACAAGTTTTGAAATAACGTTTGTTTTTCATTATAACAGTTCACCATGACTGGTATGGTATGTCTATCTTTTAGCATTACCCTTTTCTCGACTTGGAAACAGTATGTTTAGGAAACTTGCTGCTTCCTAAACATACTGTTTCCAGTTGTGGTACTGATAGTAGTGCGTTCTGTTTGGTGTAATGACAAAGAAACATAACTGTATTGAGTTGGTGTATGTATGTGTATGCGAGAATGTGTATTGCATTCGCGCGGATTGTGTTTAAGTATATCAATGTTAAGATACATCCCGCGGTGTAATCTCGGCCTGTTATATAAGTTGCGTTTCATGTGCCTTATTTAAGCATCATATTGTGACATGTCTTACTTTGAAATACTACATTTAGTGTATCCAAATTGTGCTCGAGCAACAAAAGTTCGCTCGCAATGTGATGATATGTTGCATATGTTACTGGAATAGTTGTCTGCTTTACGCTTTATCCACCCAAATGACATCTTAATACAATTCGATAAACAAACATAAAACTGGGATACCTCCGTAGATCCCAAGAGAACACAACCTGAATGGGTTACGAGGAAATGATTCGAAGTCTAAACCGTCTTCATTATATCGGTTTTGATCCACTGTGTAGCGTGAAAGCTAGCCAGATCAAGCGTCTACCTAAAATGGTTCTATTGTTTTCTCGCATTTTTGAGAACTGTAACATGACAATAAATGTCCATTCGCAGTTGTTATGATACAAACACTTATCTATGTCATGCTATCTTTGATTGTCCCGGTGATCAGCTTACCTTATATACTGCATCACCACGTTACAATGCACGAAACGGCTGTACTCGATATAAAGCAAGGCTTCCCTCACTGTCAAGTGGTTGTCCCCCGCGTCGCCAGACTTCCCAAAATTGGGCCTGATCGGTCAGTGATGCTGCCTGAATTCGTCAACCATGGTCTGCATGTTGACCAGGCGAAGACACCGAAAACAAAAACAATAAATAGAGCGTTACAATATGTACGGTAATTTAAAACGTTGAAACCAGTAGGCCCAGTTCTTACACACGCCCGCATTATGTCACCCCATGGGTGTATAAGGCATGAACGCCACAGTGTTGCGGTCGAGATTACCCTAAAGAAACTGGCATATCTTGCCAGTCTTCGGCTGTGCGGCGTAATAATGGCGCCAAACCGGAAGACGACGATACACCTACTGTGACGTAACGACAATACGGCAGACGCGTCTACTTCGTTTCTGGTGACGTCAGGTTTCCAAGATGGCGGCATCGTTGATCTAAGCGAACTGGGGGACCCCTTTTCCGTCTTCTTCTTCTTTCCTTCGATGTCTTCACCCTTGCGCTAGCGTATTTGTCCCTAAGGTACACACATAGGCCAACCGCTGTATAAGGGTATAGCGGCCTGTGCGACATTCGGGTAGTTTTTATGTATGAAGCATGTCAATGTGCGTGACACATAGCACTACACAACCAGCCCCATAGTTCAACAATGTCAGTCTCCGTCCACTGATTTTCATACCAAATATAACAAGCCTGCACTGCTGCATCCGGGTAATAAACCCGGGCCGCCGTCCTTCTGGTAGGATGCGCTAACCACTAAACTACTCGAGCCTCTTGTTACGAAGTTTTTAATGTAGGAACAGTTGAGGTGGGTTCGCATTCTACACAAGTGCCGAATTCTTGTCGGAAATTGCAAAATTCATATTCTTGTTCCCATGCACAGGCCACTAATTTAAAATCAGTACTGCTGACCTTCACAGTACTATACTCGACGACAGAAGTTCCGTTCAACAATTTGGCACTCTGCTCTCTGCGATTTTGAAATCTGAAACTTTCAACAGCGACCCTCCCGCTGAGAGTTTTGGTTTTATTGTTCTGTTCGTATTAATGCTGCTGACAAATGACCGGGAGAGGTAGCTTTAAACACTTTTCGAAAAGAAAGAAATATATTTTGTCAAAATTTACCAAATGTATAGGTTTTCGATCGCTACCTAATATAAATATTCATTTTCATAAGATTAAGGTTAATGAAACGCCTTTTTAACCAATCCCTGACATATTCCGTCAGATGTTATTTCAAGATGGATTTTCCGTAAGAGTTTAACATCTCCGTGAGAGAATCCCCAGAGATATAACCTAAATACGGTATTGGAGTACGGACAGGACGAGCCCGTCTCTTGGTAGTGTATGTACGGTATTGGAATAGGATCCAGCGTCACCCGTGGCCCTTCGCTAACATAAGGGAATTTACTAAGTCGACGACCGCCGCAACAAATCGCTCCCTCTTCCATGTGCGTCGAACCGCTGCGACGTCGAAGTGATTATACATTTGCCTCGGCACTCGCCACTTAGTTTCCCGATAAATTGCGTGTCTGCTACCAGACCACTCAAATTGTGCATCTGCTGCCAGGCCGAATCGCCGCTGCCGAGCGCAGTTAGACCTGGTTTCTATTTCTCGCTTCTTTGAGAACGGAACGCAGCAACTGCTGAACATATTAGAGCAAAATGTAACATATTATGCGCAGTCTTCGATAGTCAGGCTGAACAAGGATGCCCTATGAAACACGCAACTGTCGTTTCATCGAGCCAGCAAGCCAGCTACGCTTGGCTTCTATCTTGCCTGGAGGCGATGGCGAAGGCGACTGGTTGTGGATGCGTTGTCGCTCACTCACTCGCTGGGCGGCGCCACGAGTGGGTATACGGTGACTCTCTTGTTCTGAATTATGTTCAGGGAGCGGCGCTGGCGGGGAGCGGCAATGATTCACTCGCAGTGTCCAAGTTGCTTGGCTGACAGCTTGTACTATTGCACCGAGAATGCTACATGGAACGTGTGTAGAGATGTGACTGAAGCGTTGGATACCCGATGGAGGCATGAAAATGAGTGTGTATACGTATTGTATGCACACAACGCAAAAATATTCCTTGTGCATTTTTATGTTACCACTCAATGCTAAGTAACAATCGCAGACGGATCAAGAAACAATGATGGACAGACGAACTTACTCAGGTATGGAACGGTGACGTTGCCAGAGGGGTCCAAGCCGCCCAATCCCGGAAAAATAATAGGGCAGGGAACTGAGGACCAACAACATTTCATCATTCTCAATACCAAAATGCATGGTGGTTAACGGCGGTGATCTTTTACTTTCTGACCTAACCATTGAAAATACACACAACCGCCAAACTTCTCCTTACCTATCTTATATACACATACACACATACTAGGTTAACAAATAACATCATTTACATTCCTGTAAAAATAGCATAAACAAAACTCGACATCATCTGCGTAGTCAGCGATTACCGTAACATTGTTATTTTATCGCGGCATCGTTATACAAATGAGCTTAACAAATTCGGTTTAATCCTAACTAACCATAAACTAACCATAAACTCAGGCCTAAGCCCTAACCCTAAATATTGCCCCTACCCTGCTAACTGTCGACGCCTCGACACAATGCCGATGTTACGGTAATCACAGACCTGTTGCCGCTGATACATTTTATTTTGTTTCCGAATGTAAGTGATTTTATATTGTAACCTATGTCGGGAGACATTTGGCGGGTGTATAGTTTGTCGTTTTCATAGTTAGTGAAGTAAAGACAATTTCTTATAAAGCGCAGTATACAATCCTCAGGATTGTTCAAAACACACTACTCCCCGGCAGACCTGTTCATGTGAACACCGTCTCGGCTTCTCTGGGAAGGATTCAACCACGCGGCAATTAATTCGCGAAGACTTACTGGTACACATATATTCACCACTTGCCTACAGCCAGGTACTCATTCATACAGCTGACTAAACTGGAGCAATGTAGAATGAAACAGTTTGCCCGAGGTTTTACACTGCAGCACAGGATTCGAACCCGGATCCTCTTAGTCGATAGTCCGATGCTATATCCCTGAGCCACCACGCTACCACACATTCATAATTAGGTCAGAAAGTATAAGATCGCACTAATGGCTATTACTAAATAAAATGCAAGGATGCAAAATAAATGTTGTCCAATTATTAGACTAAGGCAGGATACATTAAGATCAAGTTGCACATATGTTGTGACTAAATTATCCACTGGATAGTTTGAACTTCCTACTGTAAATTTATAAAATTTAATAAGTAGCAACGTTACAAATGGTGAAGTTACTAGTTAAATGCGAGCCCATCATCGTCCGAGTTAATAAGAATGTATAATTACTGTTTCATCAGAATACTTGCATATGGGTTGGTATTTGTCATGTTCCTTGTCTGTACGTTTAGGAGTTATAGCGTGAGGAATATGGTTGCCGGCTTTAGGTTTAGGGGGCATGAGTTCGCTCTCTTTACTACTGTTTTTGTCTCTTAGTTTCGTAGTTTGACGGCTTCTATGCATGTTTTTGTTGAACAGGCAGCTATATATATATATATATATATATATATATACATACATACATATATACATACATACATACATACATACATACATATATACATACATACATTATATATACATACATACTTTGCTTGGATGCCGAATGGCCCCCTCCAATGCAAAATACTGTCTACGCCACTGCTTCGGAATACCACTTCAGTGAGTGAAAAATTGTGGATTACGGGTAGCGAACAAAACAAACCGCACCTTAAACGGAATTATAGGTAGCCCAGAAACTGTTTGGCAGACAGGTGCAAATTGCTAAACTCAAATTTTTGCATCAGCAACAATAACACCTACTGGCTTTGCCGTCGTACGACCCAAATGCCATTTGGAAACACACTAGGAATAAAACAATAACGTAACCGTACTATAAGCATGGAAATGGTACTAGAGGATGGCTCCACCCCACTGATCAAGGAGTGATATTACGTAAATTGGGAACTGACTTTCACACTTTACTGAACCCTGTCAATTACGAGCGAACAGTTGAATAGCAACCGCCTGTAGAAACACACTCCTGGTTCACAATGGACATCTTGATGGACCTATTTCCAAAGTGGACATTCGTCTGGCCTTAACAAGGCCAAGAAATGTAAAGCGCTGGGTGGTGACAGTCGAAACACTGTGCAGTGGTAATGCCATCGGCTTGCTCTAGGAACTATGTAATCAATGTTTTGATAACAGCATGGTTCCTGGAGCATGGCTTCGGGGCATCGTAACCCCGATACCCAAGTGTTGTGTCACGAGTGCCACTGAACTATAGAGAAATTACGCTTAGTTCGCATGTGTATACAATATACTGCTCTATTTTAAATGATCGTCTTACATATCACGCGGGAGGGCAATAACCTATTGTGTGATGAGCAAAATAGGTTTAGACCAGGTCGCAGTTGTCTCGACCACCTATCTACCATTACAGACATAAACAACGCTAGAAACAAATGCCGACAACAGACGTTTGCCTATTTCGTTGATTTTAATTAAGCTTACGATCGTATTAGTAAAACAATTATTTCTTTTGAAGAAACAAAAACTGTTGAACTTTGACATACAAGGGAAAATGTTTGAGGCCCGGAAGTCGCTTACAAATGCGGTGTTAGGGTCAACAAATTACTGACTGGTTCAATGTTGGCTGCGGTCTTAAATAGGGATGTGTTCTAGACCCTGTCTCTTACAATGTTCAATATTGTTTATACCCGATTTATCAACTGAACTGAAGTGCACGGATAAAGGTATTATGAGTTGAGAAGAAATTGTTACAATGCTTGCTTATGCAGATGATATTGTTTTGGTAGGCGAATCTGGAAATGAACTACATACATTGCTAAGTGTTGTATGGAAGTGGTGTAATGAATGGTGTAGGCCTATGTATGTTAAAGGAGACAAAACACAAATTGTACATTTTCGTAAATCATCTTTATCGAATGCTACTTATGATTTTGTCCTAGGGGACCAAAACATATGCACTGTGAATAGGCATACATATTTAGGTTTAATGTTAACTGGATGTCCTGATTATATGTAGAAGGTGCAAAACCAGTAGCTACATCGACGAAGAGAGCTTTGCGTTTATTATTGACTAAGACAAAGTGTAATGGAGGAATGCCTTTCAACAGGGCATAAAAACGTTTACGTATTGTGGTAGACAGATGAACGTTCTGCGAATGTTGCATTTAACTACTTCTTAAAGCCATGACGATTGGTTTAAGCCTATAAAGTAATATGGTGTAGAATAAAAGGTGTCATACGTTCCAAACACATTTCATTAATAATATGCCACCCATGTTTTAATTATCAACCAATAGCTATGTTTACATGATATGGTGGCATTATAAGCTGATAAAATATAGATTATAGACGGTTTCTGTAGCATCTGAAAGATAACTAGACTGTTACTGCAGTTATTAAATTTGATATACTGACAGATAATTAGCTCTTAGAGTGGCTCCTGTGATAGCGACGTTCCATTATTAACAGGAACCACTGACCCCATCTCACAGTTCTGTTTTAAATTACTTATGATGACGTTTTGATTATGTTCCCTTTATGATTATTGATTCAAGTACTTATTTGGTGGAAAATAAACATCTTGTTCTTGTTCTCCGTTAAAGCTGTTTTTGACATATTGTGGACCAACTCAAGTATGCTAGCTGATTTTCAAGCAAATAAATAAACTTAAATCATTTAGATGTTATCTGTTGTCTTTTCCACCATCACCTGTTACTTAATTAAGTAACTTAGCCACCTTTCTTTCCAATATATATTAATTAAGCCTGTCCATTTGCAATATTAATGTATTAGTAAAATTATTCACTTAGAAACAATATGCAATCTAACATCAAAGTGGTTTTAAGTTGAATGCTCTGCATTACAATACCATCGTTATGCAGATGACGCCCAACTGTTCATTGATCTGTGTGGAGTACTGGATTGGGATGCTGCCGAAGCATTGTGTCAAATTGAATAAGCGAGAGAGTGGATGTGTGACTTCAATCTCTTGCTGAACAAAAACAAGACCGAAGCTACTATCATCATTGCAGAGGTTTAGAAATGTACCTCTTGTATTTTTATTATATGTATAATTACTGTCATTTACTGGTGACACTTGCAGCTGCACACAGCGAGTGCACTTACTTATAATTATGTTCAACGCCTGACTCTCGAAAATTACTCTACGAAAATGCATATCGAACATATGACCAAAGAATCCTCATTGAGGGGTATCAGCCTGGATGGGAGCCTGAATAAGTAACTTTTATTTCACAGTGCAACATGTACAGGAACAAAACTAAAATATATATTAAATTGTCAACGTGTTGCATTGCATGGATGTCACTAGGCTAAAAGCCGACTTCCAGTGACACCATCATTATTTAAAATAACCATCATTACTGTTGGTATATACACATTTGTAGTTTTACAACAAAACACGATAAAAATGGTCAAGATCAAATAAAAAATTATTGTCAGACGTCACCAGGTTTGTACTACTAAACACACACACACACACACACACACACACACACACACACACACACACACACACACACACACACACACACACACACACACACACACACAACACACACACACACACACACACACACACACACACACACACACACACACACACACACACACACACACACACACACACACACACACACACACACACACACACACACACACACACACACACACACACACACACACACACACACACACACACACACACACACATATATATATATATATATATATATATATGTGAACCACTTTTTAATATAAATGAATATAATTATGTAAGAAAGCATGGATGAATCCAAGTAAGATTTGACTTAATATGGGCTACTTATAAGAATGAAATTAAACACTATGGTAAGTAGCAACTTAATTGTATTGTTGACATCTAAGGTATAAACATAGCACTTGACTTTGGTAAGTATTTAAGTAGAAACACATAACATTTGTTTAAACGTCGACCTGTGATTAACATTTCTTATTTGTTCATCTATGTTATGTCTAGATAACTTCAAAGAAAATTTAGTTCTGGGTTTCTCGTGAACAAGAAGGTTGAATTATCTGGTTAGTCTGAGTTTCCACGGTTGCACGAGACTAACGGCAAAACTACGATGATTTGCACAGCATGCCGAGAATGTTCAGCTCGCACTCTGGTGAAGCAGGATGCTGCTGTATCATTTGTCATCAATACGTTCGGTGTATTCAAGAGATGCGCCAACTTCAGATCCTGGTGATGCCCGGGAAGTCGGAGGGTATCAGATGTGTGCATGCCGGACAGACGGCTGAAGTACCCTTTTATGATTCATTTATTTATGTTTTTAATTAATCAGTATTTCATTGCTTAAATTTATTAATGTTTTTAACTTATTAAAAATTACTCACTGAAATGTATTTATTTAGCCCCAGACCATGTATCAGGCACGTGTGCATCTGATATTCTCTTTATGTTATATTTTATATTGTATTTTATTCTGACTAGCTAACACTCCAAATTTATTTACTCTTGAAGGATTAAACGTATTGTATTGTGTTGAAGGTCGACGCCAGCTAAGAGGATGCTGCACGACTACGCTAAACAGGCAGACGTCTGACCGGTTATGCAGGATGTTTCGGACATGCCATGTATAAGGACGAGCATGCTTGGCCCGGGCCAAGCATGCTCGTCCTTACACCGACTTCCTCTGGGTCTGCGATGTGGACTAGAATAAAGGGCTGGACGTTGGGACATCGTACCGCAACGACAAGCAAGCACCACATCGCTGAAGTCGCTCAGAGCAAGATCCACGATCATGCCCAGCTTGCCCCGTTCCTGACCCTCATCTCCGACGGCTCGACGGAATCTGCCATCCTCGAAGTGGAGGTGGTGTACGTTCGCTACGCCCATCGGGGTACGTCAACGTTGAACGTGCGAACTCCCCAGGGATCCTCGCTGGCATCCCAACCGCGATGACCAGCCTTGGACTGTCAGAGACGGAGTGGCAGGAGACGTTCGTACCCGGCCGGCCGTCACTGTGCAGCCGTTGTTTGTTCTGCGCTAGCGCCGACATCATGGCATCAATCGTATTTCACGTCTGTCTATTGTATTGGTCTTGGAGTCAACGACGTTATCTCGGTGTCTGTACATTAAAACCCATGACGAGTTCCTAGGATTGAGTTCAGTTGAACAATAAATATGGAGCGTTTGTTTGTTTTATGCTGACATCAATGATCAGTCGCATTTCCCTTGTCAGTCCTGGCTTCGCACATCGGCACTTCAACCGGGCCTCAAGACAGTGGCTTGCAAATTGCAATCAAGATTTACAGATAATTTTTGTTTGAACGGATAAATAAGGTTACACCTCATTAGAAAAGATCGGTATAATACTAATGGCAAATGTGTATCGCAAATGTTAGGCCTAACACTTCGCTAACCAAAACATATAACTGGTGCGCCAAAATTATGAATTCATCAACCGCCTATGAAATGAAGAATCGCAGTCTTTTTCGGCGTGGTAAATATAAATATATAAATGTGCATTTTAGTACAGCGAATGCGTGTATTTTTGTGTTTACTGATTTGTCTCTATCAATGGATAACACCGGCGCCATATTGCGTTCCCTGTCGTTTCGCAACTGTTCTGCTTTTTCCCAGTAACCACATTCGCTGCTTCCTCGGCTTCCATTGCACGTTCCTTCAACACACCTGCTCTTCAGCAAAGGCCACCGATTCGTGGCTGTCTAAGCCAGTCCTCCTCCGATTTATTTTCAGGTGTCTTCCCATCGGAGCTTCGGTCTTTTCCCATTCTTCGTCGTCCACCCCGATCTACTTGCCACCCTCTTTTGGGCACCCTTTCTTCGCCCATTCTTTTGAACATGCCCGTTTTATTGTGCTTCAAAGAATTTTTTTAAATATCGTTTCACATACTAATTTGTAGTAATTCTCGTTCGCGTTACATTCGACATTTAGGCCGTCTTCAGTGGTCTTAATCATAAACCGTTCTTCCTCTTAGTAACAGAGCCAATGAAGTGACAACTTTGTTTTTAAAGGAAGTCATTTAAACATCTTTGTACATCTTCAAAGATTGATATATGTCTCGCGACCATAAGTTGTTTATGCAAAACCTCTTTCAAGCGATCACAAAATGCATGCCGAATACGTGGTGTATTCCAGAAGGAACTCCAAATGTGGACACATTCTGCTCGTTATGCATGAAAGCATGTAGTTAGTTATTTATAAGTTGCAATTTACTTACGTGCAGTATGCTATAACCATTGTGTTATCAATATAAACAACTGGAATGTTGTCTGTATATATTCCCTGTAATTATCTAAGCATCTCAGTCACTTGAAGATATGGATAGATGTATAACTGGCCTTTCCAAATGTTATTTGGGATTACGAATGAGTAGGTGGCAACGATCCTATCCAATTTCCTTATTACTGGAATTGCTTTATGCTTACGAAGCCACCTATTGGCAATCTCTGTTATTTCACTACTCTTTTACATCCGTATCCGCGTTCGTTTCTTCGCCGTTTTCGACATGTGATTCTTCAGGTGACGCAATTCGGCTGTCCGCACCTGACGCAAATCGGCTGTCCGCAATTGACACAATTCGGCTGTCCGCATCATCCGTCATCAACTCCGTCAGTTCGGCGTCCCACACCGTTATGGATACCAAGTTTGCCGCGGCGATGATGTCGATGTATGGCCGCTGCGGAGGCCTATCCACGTACAGCAAGCCATTGGCCAGCTCGGCGAGCATCGAGAACATCTTGCCCTTCTCTTCTCTGAAGGCCGTACGTCGCAAGAACCGCCCGCTGACGATCATGTACAGATAGGCGGCCAAAGTGACGGAGCACAGATGCAGGAACGTATAGACACCGACCATTCCTAAGTACGCGTCTGTGTAGCTGTACATGATGGCACTCACCTGAAAGAAAACGATATGTATTGAAATGGTAACTGCGTTTGTAGCGTACGCAGTCTTTAATTAATCCTGCTTAAACGACTATTTCGTGTTGTTCAATGCTTACATTTCGTTACAAATCAGTTGTATAACCCTGACAACAATAATGGTAATACATTTTCGGTTAAGTTCGCCAGACTTCGGTTTTTCCGTCCGAGAAGTTCACTGTGTTTTAAGTCGACGATTACTGCGCGTGGTTCACTGCACGTGGATGAATTTTCATTATAATCGTGCTGCATAATTAATTGCCCACGTGACGGCAAGCTCAAACTGATTCATATAAACACGACGCACCAGCTTGTTGCGCTGCTTACCCAAGCTATGCATTGATTTGAAAGACAAACCTACTACTTATATGCAACGTTTTGATACAGTACACTTCGAATGTATATAAGATTAAAACGAATCCCTTTAATGCGAGAGTACCAGCTCCAGGGTTTATTTTTCCATTTAGCATTACGTTCTTATGACTACAATATGCATGTTGAAGGGTTACTGCCGGCTAACTTGTGTATAGTTACTTTGCTAAGCTCGGAACAATACTCGCAGTTTGAATAAGTCAGCCTGCAACACGTTCAAAGGTAAACATGAACGGTTCATGTTAAACACCTAGTGATATAAATTGAACGCTGATTGAATTCAATCAAATCTGGTACGTAACTACTGTGTTTTTAGAAATCAGTAACTAATGTGTTTTTAGAAATCACAGAATGGATACAATTACGGATAAACCCCTGAATTAATTTCACGTACCATAAAATCGTATGCACTGGAAGCGTCATTAACGAATACATTCACATTTCGTAACTACTGTTTGTGGAGATGTCACACAATACCATTCTAATAAATAATAATTAAACAGTAACAATACTTCGAAGGATACGTCATGTTTTTGCAGATTATGCCTCCAAATTCAGGGGACCGTTTCACTAACGTTTTTTGCTCTTAACACCGATTTCGATCTATAAAATCGAAAATTCCCTTTACGTAGGACCAAAATGAAAAACTGCGTTTCACTAACATTTCATCCTTCGTTCCGGTCCATAAAAATGCTTCTAAAGGCTAGTAAAGCACATTTCTAAGAGTACTCCATACCACACTTTAAAACAAAGATATGCATGATAAACTACAGGTAGAATTCACTAACTGACATTTTAAATGAAGTCCACCTTCATGCAAATATCTAGTTTTTCACAGTCATATAAGTCTTCAAAAAGTTAGTGATTAAAAATATGCTACACAATGAGTTGTCTACATGACATTAGCGCCTTGACCGTTGACGTTTGCAGTGCAGTTTACGGCTTTGTGAAGGTCAAGGTTGTTGTAATATTTATTAATCGGTTTTCAGCACATTTAGGCTGAAACTAATTTAATTTGCACACACAGTTACCTTCATATTATGATACTCGACGACAGAATTTCAGTTTACACTGTGTGTGTGACAACGAAATAGTTTCTTCAATAATATGGCGGTGGCTTTTATATGATTACGTTTTAGATATTCGCACCGTGATTAAACTGCCCTAAGCTGTTGACCAATATGAACACATTTTGACAAGTATTAAGTATGTTTTGCCAAACTGTACCACATGTATAGATTATCGATTAGTATGGCAAAAGTGCTCCACCCACAGCTCACGATTCATTTAAGGATCTCGTTACTGAAACGCATTTTGATAGTTCTCCTTATATTTTCCGTCCGATTCTGTTCGTGGATGTGTTTTCCCTAAAAGCATTTCATCTTAGTGATACGGTCTCCTGGTGTGATTAATGCATACGTATTATATCCGGCACAGACACACCGTGAAACTAGGTATACCTCGCCTAAACAAGGCTTCGTGTTCATGTAGATCAATTCTCCTTGTTTCAAGCACTGGCCGATGTCTATGAACTCCACGGGTTCGTTGTTCGAATAGGCTTCCGGCACGTCCATCTTGCAGCACACGATTGGCACGACAGCGGATATGAAGGCGCCACGGTAAAGAAATACTCGATTCCAGTGTGTCGCATTCCTTTGAAAGTCCATATAACTTGTCACCCCGCAACACCTGCAACAAGCACGAGTGACGGTGGTGTCTTCTTTACGTAAATCTTTATTTTATATTATGCGTGAGATGGCCACGGTAGTGCGTGCCTGGTTGACATATTTCCTATGGTTTTATGAAGTAGATGTATATATATATATATATATATATATATATATATATATATATATATATTTTATACAGACAATACTAGGAACGTGATCATCGGTATTTAAAAAGAAACATATATTAACTTATTTAGGGACTTATTTTGTCATATACAAGCACGTTGACGCACGCACGCACGCACGCACGCACGCACGCACGCACGCACGCACGCACGCACGCACGCACGCACGCACGCACGCACGCACGCACGCACGCACGCACGCACGCACGCCCCACGACACACACACACACACACACACACACACACACACACACACACACGTATACATGGAATATATATAATCATAGAAACATCGTATTATGGAACAATCTGGCCGAAATCACAACATGTTCCTTCAAAGTGTCTTGGAAATTACGTAGCTTACTGGAAGCGCGACATAATGTTATCCCAGGCGATCGAAAACGGTTCCGTCGACTTTTCGATGCGTTCGTCAATGTAGAACACAGCGCCCTCGTAAGAATCGTTGATGGACTGGAAGAGAAATCGCTCAAGGTTCTGGTCAATCCAGTGGATGTAGTCGATGGCAAAACCCAAGATGGCCGCTTGCACGAGGAAGACGACGAAGGCGGCTATGGTGTACGTTAGGAGCAGACATCTCTTGTGCTTCGCGGCGACGACTAAACTGATTATTCCATTGACGGTCGCGACGATGCCAAATACCAACACTGCCACCTAGCGATCAAAACACGCATCGTTAGCCTATTGATCAAAACACGTTTCATTAGCCGGGAGTGACATATCATCGATTACTCAGACTCCTAGAGGAGGCAACACCTTTAGCCCTCACATCCGTCTCATAGATGCATTCTCTGCCCATGCTGTCACCAGGGTGGCCTCATCCCAGAATAGGGTAGAGACGCCGAATGGCTCTCATGCCAACTAAAACAAGA
>JAODUO010000225.1:5000-15000 GCA_025642075.2 Ridgeia piscesae | reverse complement strand
AACATTGTAAGTGACCACGGACTGGTTATGAGCAAACTGGCCGTAGAGGTGGAAAGGATGAAGAAAAGAATGTATGACCAAGAGGCCACTAATTGTAGATGCCACACGAATAGGTTCAAAGGAGATCGAATTCCAACTCTAATTGAGAAACCGCTTCGAGACACCACAGGAACTAGACGATATCGACACCATGAGCGAAACCATCACAGACATGATCCAACAAAGCGCGTCAAGAGTAGCTAAGGCAATTAACAAGCCACATAAATCGAGGATATCATCACCATCACGAGCCCTGATAACGAAACGACGAGAACTGGCTGGCGGATAACGGCGACAACAAACGGCGAATAGAGTACGCAGAAATATGTAAGACCATCAAAAAGAAAGCAAGAGAGGACATCAGGAAATACAAGCAAGAGATCATACGAGAAACTATCCTGGCATCAAAGAGCCTGCCGAAAGTCCCAAGAACGCAGAAGCTATGCAAAGACAGGCTGATCAAACTCCTGGACAAGCAGGGTAGAGAAATTCAAGATAAGATCATAGAACGAATAGAAGAATTCTACACCGAACTATACGACTATGCGCAGAGTACCATCATCCACACTGACCCAAACGAGGTACCACAGATAACACCATGGGAAGTGGAAACAACATTACGAGATATGAAAAATGGGACAGCAACAGGCAACGACCATATAAACATCGAGACATTGAAAGCAGAAGAAGATACCATCTCGAAGACACTTGCTAAGCTGTACACTAAATGCTTATCAGAAAGTCGAACGCTAAGATGATGATAATCTTCAAGAAGGGAAATAAGAAAGACCTCAACAAGTACACACCGATATGTCTACTATCAAGCATCTATAAAGTACTCACGAAAGTACTAACGAAAAGGCTAGAAAAGACACCAGAGAAGAACCAGCCAAATATGCTAGATTCAGGAGCGGATACTCAATGACAGACAATATCCACACTTTAAACCAACTGAAGGAGAAGTGCAGAGAATATAATATCCCACTCTGCATCATATTCGTCGACTACGAGAAAGCCTTCGAATGAATGCAAACTCAAACAGTACTGACATCGCTTCAAAAACGGGGGATAGAAGATGCGTACATTGAACTCCTGAAGGAAATCTATACCAATAGCTCGATGACAGGCCACCTACGTCAAGAAAGCAACAAGACCAACGTCAAGTGACGAGTACCACAGGAGATACCATAGCGAAAGATATTCTTTGGAAACCAGTGGCTTTAAGATAGTTGGCGAATATCTTAGTCATTTTCGCTTCGCCGACGGGATACTCATATGCCCTAATAAAACACATGAGCTACAACAAATGCTACAGGAATTAGCTGATGAAAGCGAACATCAGGGTCTGAAGATGAACAAGACGAAGACAAAGGTGATGATAGAAACCGACACATCAATATATGTCAACAACACTCAGATCAGACATACCCACACCCACACCCACCCCCACCCACCACCCCCACCCCACCCCACCCCCACACCCGCACCACACCACACCCCCCACACCACACCCACACCCACACCCCACACACCACACCCACTCCACCACACCACACCCACACCCACACCACACCCACACCCACACCCACACCCACACCCACACCACACCCACACACCCACACCCACACCCACACCACACCCACACCCACCACCCACACCCACCACACACCACACACTGCACACACACACATCAACACATACACATACACACTCACACACACACACACATCACACAACTACATAACATATACATACACAACACATATACATATACATATACATATACATATACATATACATATACATATATATATATATATATATATATATATATATATATATATATATAATAACATGGTTATATCAGCGTTCGGCGTGTTTGTAAACACGATCCTGTTGCCCGATGATATTCCCTCGGTCAACATTTCGAGGTGTGAATAGATGCGGCCGGCCGAAACAAGAGACAAGTTGCTGCGCTGATCGAAGCGACATCGGTAGCTGGTGCTCCCGTTCCTGTTGCGTAATTTTGTACCGGGCGACGTTCGTGGGGCGTGGCAGACGCTGGCTGTTCGAGTACGCGTGGCTGTCCTTCGAACGATCATGGGATGTGACAAATATGTTGCGCCGAGCAAGTCAAACTCAAACGAAGCGCATTTAAAATGTTCTAAGCTGATACTAATGGTTTAATTTGAAAAAAATGATCTTACTAATAACATTGAAAGTCGTCAAAATGACATCGATTGACTGCTTGTCTCTCCGACTAGATTATCCGGATGTGAACCAGCACCATGACATTTAAGCTGGGTAAAGGCGGGAAAAAACTAGATGCTCTTTAAGGTGTGTAGTTTTGAAGTATATACCTCTCTAAAAGAAAGCTTGTCAGAATAAGCAAAATGTACACATGTGGCTGGGGTCCAAATATGACAAGAAACATATTTTGTTTTAAAGAATGCCCTCATACCAAAGGTGATTTGTCCACGTGGGTCATTTATCCAACAATATGAGCTTTTAATATGATTAACATACGTATACCGTGGTAACCTATATCTTTGCAAGTTTTAAGTTGTGGTCTCATATCATTCAACTTCTACTAATTCTGTGTTTTTGCAATAAATTTTGTCCATGATTTTGGAATGCAGATAACTTTATTAGTTTTGAAGTTATTATTCTACAATATGCGAAGTAACGAAACTCCTGTATGGGAAACTGGATTCTGTACTTATTTGGTTTTATTTATATAATTTCAGAGTTACAAGCACCCAAAGTTGGCACAACAGGGAGATTAACTGTAGTAATACCCCAATACTAATTATGCTAATGGGACATTAGTTATTTTATCACATATAAATTAATAATGTCTAGATTTTTCATGAAAAGAAAGGTACTGTCCATGGTACTCATTTTCGGGGTACTAATAATGGTGAACGATAATCAACATAAGTTTGACATATGAACACTTGGCCACCTTGTCATAGACATTATTTACAATAACACTTTAAAAGGTACATGGAATAATCAACTGAATACATAAGTGACATATCCACACATTAAATTGATGAACAATTGATCAATTAATAGTAAATTTGCAATGCGCCCTTCGCCGTTTTTGTTGAGTACGCCCATGCCATCGACATGAGCCAGTCGTCAAATTTATCAGCAAAGCGACATAATTATCCGTACCGACTTCCATATCCGTACCAGGCCCTCCTGTAAGCGGATAATTTTGCGGTGTACCCGTGGCTCGAAGTTAACTGAGATAGAATCTGTAATTTTAGATCTTAAAGAAACATTTGCAGGCCGTCCTTGACCTTACCGAGTGGGCGGGGCATAATTTGTAGCTAGTGCGCATGACAAACTACGCGAACCACAAAAGTGCGTTTGCTCTGCTGTTTTGATGAAATAATACAAAAGGTGTTTGTATATTACAAAATAAGTTAATCTACGTGATAATATGTTGTATTGTAGAACATCCCTGCTAAAGACACATACAACATACATAAGATTTTATTTTATTTAAATAAATAAGCCGTGTCGCCTAACCGATACGATTATCAAAACAAACGTATGTGTGTGTGTCGCTGGTGATGGTCACAAGAAAAGTAATAATGGTACTAATCAGCCACTACAAATGACACGGAAGAAGATGTGTACTTTGTCGTAGAGACAGGTGTAGCTGAAAACGAATATACAATCACGGACGGCAAAGCTTTGACGTCACGTAGTTGTAATGAAAATGCACGCATAAATCTGCCTTCGTAGTCGAATATGCTATAAACCATAGCGATCTATAAATTCGCTAAATAATTAGACAACATAACATACAGCTTGAGGACTGATACATGCAACACATCTATATATACAATTCAAATGAAGAATGGTAGCCTAGCCCAATACGGCGCTGACTGGTACTGCTTCTATATTAGTTTCGCATAACCGATTCTCGCTCGGCTGCGTAACTTGCCGTCTGTTTTAATGTTATATGTGTGAGCGGCTAAACAGTACTGCCACCTCACAGAGCCTGGGTAATTCTGCCATAATGCCTGCTTCATAAACAACTGCAAATTTATATCGATGTTTGTGTTTGTGTAAATATAAGTTTAATGTTGAATACTTTTAATAGAATAGTATAATCTTATAAACGTTTATCCTTATGTTAATGTTATTACATAGTCGGCCTGGCGGCCATTCGGCATCTCTACCCTAGTCTGGGGTAAGACCGCCCTGGTGGCAACATTGGCAGAGCATTAATAAACCAGGCGGATGTGAGGGGCTAAAACGTACTGCCACCTCGCGGCGTCTGGGTAATCGAAGCTACTTCGATATCAGTCCGCCAGTCGCAGATATACACAACACTTTTTGAGCAACACGAAGGGAGCAGCCATTATGCTGATTCAGTTGCCAGATCGGCGGCAAGCTGTGATTGGTAGAGTCTGTAGTAAGCGCCTTTCTTCACCACTAGGTCCGCGTGCGTTCCGGACTCAGCTATAATGCCTCCATCAAGAACGAATATGTGCGCCGCATTGCGGACAGTGCAAAGGCGGTGAGCGATGACCACACAGGTGCGTCCTTCGCTTGCCTTATCTAGGGCTTCTTGTACAGCCTGTGGACAGAACGAGACGCAGTGAGTGGTTACAAATACATTGTGACTTTCTGCTATGTAAGTAAGGGTAAGTAAGTAAGAGTGTTTATTACCAAGAAACATCAAACATTCACAAGTTTTTTGCGTTGTGGCGTTAACATACATAGTGCCATACATACACATTTTCGTACCTCCATCGTGCACCCAACATTATAAAACTAAGCTATACAAGGTGTAAATTTAGCTGCCAACTGACAACGCATTGTATGGAAATCGTACATATCTTTACACAAAAATCTCAAGTTGGTAACACCATATCAATATAATCTGAACGTTATCTTAATAAAAGGTTAAGCAAAGCGCATAAACGTGTATTTAAACAGTAATTGTGAGTTAGTTTTTTGGCCATATAAAGCTTGATAGTTAAACGTTGCGCATGCAAACACACATTCACACACGCGCGCGCGCACACACACACACACACACATACACACAAACACACACACACACACACAACACACACACACACACACACACACACACACACACACACACACACACACACACACACACACAAGCCAACACTCAAACACGTGGCGTTCGCTCGCGCACAGGCACACACACATACGCACCATGTACTCGCAGAGCACTTGCACGCATGCACGCATTCCTCCAAATAACTGTATCATCCCCAAACATATATTGTATAGTGTGTGCATAAAATATCCAGAAGAACCATTCTGTGGGTAAGCATAACATTCGTATATTCCGTTCACCTTTTCATTCTCGCCGTCCAGCGATGACGTCGCTTCATCCAGGATGATCATCTTGGGATTGCGGACGAGCGCACGCGCAATGGCCACCCGTTGTTTCTGCCCGCCGCTTAGTTGCGTGCCCTTTCCTCCCACGCTGGTTCGGTAGCCCTGCAACACGGCACGGACGTGTCGTGTGTGAGAACACATTGTTTATCAAATTAAAAAGGTTTACTAAGTGCAAACCATTTATGATGAACAAGTTGACATGCTCGTTTACACGAGGAACAAGCATAGGGAGATATCACATTACACCAAGAACAATGTGTATGTATGCGTATATATATATATATATATATATATATATATATATATATATATATATATATATATATATATATATATATATATATATATATATATATATATATATAGCAGGTATAGATAAGCACAGAGGGTATGTTTCTTAATGAATAAGGACGTTTTGTTCAAGTGCACTACTGATTTCCTCAATGGCAGCAGGTGGTAAATACAAGGCCCTGGCACAAATACCGCGGCCTTCTGTGTCATTGTTGTAGAATGTATCTTGATTTCCATACATTATGCGTGTGGCTGTAGGCAATAAAGTTACATACGAATTCCTGCATGTTTGGCCACTGGATATTAACTGTCTAGGAGAACACTTCGACCTACTCCCCTCCCCAAATACGAGAAAGACACAAGCACGAACACACATATCGCGAACATAAACACACATCGTATTTTGTGGTGTGCGATAATCGTCATAAAAACGCTAGCGATCCTTCCAAAAGTTGCCTACCTCCGGTAAGTCTATCACGAAGTCGTGGATGTTGGCTCTCCGTGCCGCCGCCATCACTTCAGCGAGCGACACCTGGCGGCCGTTGTCTCCGTAGGCGATGTTTGCAGCGATGCTTCCGTCGAAGAGAACCGGTTCTTGGGAGACGATGCTCATTTGCGCCCGCAGCCAGCGTGGACGTAGGGCAGTGACGCAGTGACCGTCCAGCATCTGAATGAAACAAGTACTATGATATATATATATATATATATATATATATATATATATATATATATATATATATATATATATATATATATATATATATATATATAATGTATGTGCTCGGAAAGATTTATTGTGATTATGAAGCGATGAACATTTGTATTATGTGTTTAAGTGTTTGTTTGTGATTGTGTGTTGTAATATGTTTGTGAGTTTGTTTGTTTGTATTTATATATATGTGTATATATATATATATATATATATATATATATATATATATATATATTTGTGTGTTTGTGTATGTGTAATGTGTATGTGTCATGTACGTGTCTATGTGTGCGTGTGTACATGTTTGTGTGTATTGAGCATGTGTGTGTGCAAATGTGTAATATGTTTATGTGTGTGTTCATTTGTGTGTGTGTGTGTGTGTGTGTGTGTGTGTGTGTGTGTGTGTGTGTGTGTGTGTGTGTGTGTGTGTGTGTGTGTGTGTTTGCCTGTGTGCAAGCATGATATATGCATGCCCCATCGTGGTGGATTGTATTTTATTTACGGTTTTCTAATGTCAGCGCTCTGTGCATGTGAGGATATAAATCATGGAGCATAACATGTTAAAGTCGGTATGTGAAGTTGCGACTGTGAAACTAAAATTGCTTCTACGCACTGGTTGAACCAACACAACTTCACCGGAAGTAGGCAGGCGATTTCCGGAAACTCACCACTCGGCCATGCGCGCAGTCGTAGAACCGCTCGAGCAGCTGTGCCACTGTACTCTTCCCACTCCCGCTGCTGCCAACCAGCGCCACTGTCTGCCCCGAGGTGGCGCTCAAGTCAATGCTCGACAGTACAGTGACGTCAGGCCGCTCCGGGTAATTGAAATTAACCCTGTCGAAGGAGGGCGATCCGTGCACAGGACTCTGCGGACACAAGCGGTGATATTTAGTTATGATCATACCTGTTTAATGGAACACAACCTGAACGTCTATGGGAAGCACCCTACCATGGAGCACTTAATTCGCGAAGACTAATGGTACACTAGTATCTGCCACATAGCCAATATTAATATTCACTATACAGCTGGATGAACTGAGTGAACAAACTTACCCAAGGTTCGACACGACAGTACGTGATTCGACCCCCGCTCTCTTAGTCTAGAGTCAGAAGCTCTACTCGCTGCGCCACTGCGCCACGGGTGAAACTAACATGATCCATCTAGATTATAAGTACATATGTATGCCTGTGTGTGTTTGTGTGCGCGTGAGTGAGTGAGTGCATGCGTGTGCATTTATTCGTGCTCGCGCAGTAATGGTAACAGTGGAGGTATTCATCTATATGCATACGGGCGAACGACTGCACATGTATGTGTGTGCTTAAAGGGATTCTTTGTGACCTGAAATGGATATTTTCGTGTCCCAAATGAAAATGAAAAGGATTCTTACGAGATTAATAAAACCATTCTAATGATATGGAGGCACATATTTACATGAAATACTTATGTTAAGTAAGATATGTATACATTACAAATATTCACAAAGAACCAGTTTTCATTACTATTTGGGACACGAATGAAAGGCATTCGTGGTCAAAAGAATCCCGTTTAACCGTGCATGTGACAGTTATTCGCAAGGACGACGTCTTCGCTTACATATGTGTCCCCGCGGTCTGCCATCGTGTCGATGTGAGGACGATGGTCGATAATAGAGAAGATCCTCGTGGCTGCCTGCTGCGCCCCGCCGTAACTGGGCGCGAATGTAGCCGCGTAGCCGGCGGCTCTAGCGCTGAACACGACCACTGAGAACACCCTGCATGAAGCGTACACGTGTTTCATTCCCATAGTTATCATGTATATTATAGAGAACCCACAAATGTACTGCGGTGTTGTGTGTTTTGCAATAAAATAGGTGTGGAACCCGCAGCTTCAATATGTTATCACAACTGACATCAACACTGAAATCGAGGCGGCTAATTGCATATACCCAGAGAATAAGATACGTGTTTTAGGACTTTTTAGGAATTAATTTCGACAATCTATCGGATTTTATTTATATTAACAGTGTATGCTGCACATAAATATAGTATACAATAGTGCACTAACTATGTTATTGCTTCGTAACGTTTTGAAATAATCATTAAAATGACGGCTACTGAACATTTCGTTGCAGTAAAAGGCAGCATAGTTTTGATTAGTCCAGGACTAGAAAAACCTGGATAATGATTGCCTTTGGCGACAGGAGAGGAACTGCCAGACATCACCAAGAGGAAGACGGGTATGGAGGATTACCTCATCCCGGGCAACAGGGAGAAATAGGAGAACAGAACAATTCTTTTATTGTCACCCATTTATTACCAGGTTCGAATGTATAACTGTTTTACCTGAATATGTTTTTGTATTCCAGTCCCTCGTACTGGACCAGGTAGGCCCCGGCAGAGAAGCACGCTGCGTATGCAAAATAGACAGTGGCTTGTGACAAGCCGTAGACGACGCCATGTGTGTGAGACCGTCGGATGTGCTTCCTGGAACAAAGTGAAATATATGCATGTATATATTGATCCAAAACCACTTACAATATTTTTTTTAATGGTTGCCATTTGAAACGTATTCACGTGGTTATGTCCGTTTGTTTGTATTATCTGAGTGAAAGGGTGATGGAACAGCATTCAGAACATGTCCATTAAACAATACGTGCAATAAAGTTGTCATAATTATACTAAACGAAATGCACAGGATCTTCTTCTGTACTTTCTGTATACGAATTAGTTAACAATTATTTATTTATTTATCTAACGGGTATTTCATAACCGCACCATATATTTGTCCTTCTAAAATCTGCTTCCAACACAAATATTCCATACCTTCATACAAAGTATGATATCACTAATAAGCTAACAAAGCTGATCAAAATCACCTCCAGCTCGCATGCATGCTCCTACACGTGACTTTCCATTGTTAGTATTACCGCATTGACTAATAACTCGGAAATTACATTTATACACGACATTACTTCATGAGTTTAAACCTCTACACATACGATGTCGACAAACGGTCGCTTTCATTGCACACGTAAACGTATAATTTATAATACTTACTTAACGGGTATACCAACAAGTTCGCTGTATTCCGCGCTGAATTTTTCTTCCAGCGACAGGGCTGCCACCGTGCGGATGTTCTCTATTACTTCCGTCGCCACCTGGCGAACACCAGCCATACATTTGTTTAACGCGTTCGCCGGATCGGACTTAATTAACCTTTAGTATTACACTTCTGTGCATGTAACTCTTACTAACACAATAGTCGCCAGCTGGATTAGAAGAAGTAGCACATAGGCTTAAATGGAATTAAACATGCGTAGAAGTGATTACAGGGCAGTATATTCAGGATGTATTTATAATATATTGCGATATCAGGTCGATGCTTGTTTAACAAACGTCTTTAGATCTTGATTCGTCGTATTCATACACACACATCATGCATGCATGCATGCATGCATGCATGCATGCATGCATGCATGCATGTATGTATGTATGTATGTATGTATGTATGTATGTATGTATGTATGTATGTATGTATGTATGTATGTATGTATGTATATATGTATGTTGTGTATATGTATG
>JAODUO010000225.1:0-2500 GCA_025642075.2 Ridgeia piscesae | reverse complement strand
ATACATACACACACAAACATACACATACACATTAACGCATGCACACATGCACACATGCACACATGCACACATGCACGCATGACATGCAAGTCACGGCACGGCACGAACGTATCCGTACATTTACATAAACACACAAATACAACAAAAACACGGAGACACACATACAAGTATACTGTATTACACGTAAGTACGCTCAGGTACATGCAATACAGGAACGTGTAGTCAATTGGAACTTTGTTATTACGACTACTGGATAATACGAATCACACGACGAACATCAAAGGCATCATGAATAACTAACGTATATCACAGCAGATGCTAAACAAACGCAATAAACAGACACTTTACCTGTCGGAGTAGTGCTTTAAACGTCAGTTGCCTTATCTTCAAAGTCAACGCTTCACCAGAGATTGCGAACATGTAACTCTGATAAATGCAAAATCAACAACCGACATTTAGTATACACAAAATCAATAATGCCCGTGGTGGTTTTTGAAGTGCTTAGAAACAGAAACAAGATTGGTAAAATAGCAAAGGCAAATACTTATAACCTACTATTATGTAATGTGTCTTGTTTGCGTGGTCAGATATGTTGGAGAATATGCACAGTAGAGAAGAGAACACACAAATGGACGTCATTTGAAATGTTGACAAATGTATAATGTCTGAAATGCTGCCAGATAGTTACATTTGTTATTAGCTCAGGGAATATGTTATTGTATTAAATTTAGGTACACCCACCCACACACACACACACACACACACACACACACATATATATATATATATATATATATATATATATATATATATATATATATATATATATATTAGACACGCATGCGCAGATATGCACATTCATATTGAATTCACCCGCACTCAGACCGCACGCACGCACATACACTCAAAAAGGTAAATATAAGTTCTTATATAGCGTAGTATCCAGTCCTCAGGATTGCTCAAAGCGCATTATATTTTACTTCTCTGGCAGACCTGTTCAATCAAACACCGTCTCAACTTCTCTGGGAAACATCAAGCCTCGCTGCAATTAATGCGCGAAGGCTGATTGCACAAATACCCACCACTGTCTATAGCCAGATACACAAGCATCCAGTTGATTGAACTGGAGCAACTTATAGAGAAAATGTAGCCCAAAGTTTGACACCACAGCAGATGATTTGAACACGGGTTCTCTTAGTCGAGAGTCTGAAGCTCTACACCTGAGCCATCGCGCTACACGCTCTACTCAAGTTCTTTGTATAATGGTTCCTACCTTAAGAAACACGCACCCTCCGAACACCAAACCCACTGCGAAGTACACCAAGCACACTACACTGACTCGTTGCAGTGCCACTGCTGGGTCAGTCTCCATGTCGGCGAAAATCTGAAAGTAATAGCGGGCGATCATATACTACTCAAAAGTTGCTAAGGATCATACCATGTTTGTAATGGAACAATCTTGAGACGGCAGCCATCCAGAGACTCATTGGAAGCGTGAGACGCCGTTGCCAGGCTGTGATTGCATCACGTGGGTCACACACAAGCTACTGACGGTTGTTGATGTTGGTAATTGAACTGTTTGGGACATTTTCATGACTTGGAGTAACATTCTGAACCTCAATTTTTAGGGGTCTGCTTCTTTGAAGACAGACCGCGTGTTGCCTATTGTTCACATTTGGTATGCAGCAATGGAATTCAGGAAATAAACATGTCCTTGAATACATGCCATTTTTAGTTTTTGTGTGATACCCATGCCAGAAAAATATAACACCGCCCTAAATAGTGATCCTAACAAATTGTGAGTAGTATATGTTCTGTTGGTCACAAAGTATTCGCAGAAAATACCAATAATCCGAATTAAAAACAAACGTCGGACATGATTGAACACGGAGCAGATGCGTAAGTGGCATATGAAAAAACCTATGATCTTACAATCTTTCTCGTCCATCACCAGTCATTTGTTTCCATTTGTGTCTGAAATGTAAACTTTCTAATATGTTACAATAACAGGCGGTTACACTTAGATAGAAACGATTTGTTTGAGCGTGTGATGTAAAAGAAAAGGTTAATAAACATAGACACAAGAAAAGTATGCAATACATTTACTAGAAGTACTTATGGAAGACAAATAATTATTTATGTTTCATTGACAAATCCATTAGGATAAAAACCCTGACATCATCAATGCCTACTTTTCAAAATTCGCATGCGCTTGTTTGTTTATGTGTGTGTGAGTGCGTGAGTGCGTGAATGTGTGTGAATGCCAAGCTCTTGCACATATGCGCATAAGTTGAGGGGATTTGTTGATCGGATTGTGTACGCTCTACAGGTGCCTACGGGACACGGACAATAGCTGTGTTCTGTTGTTGCAGAAATCAAAAGGCCACATTTAACATATGAAGTATCTTCGATGTCATCTTCTTAATATAACTACTCTGTGAGATAACTGCGATGTTTGTTCGTGATTCAAGGCTGCGCTTGAAGACAATGCGTGGCGCCC